>APFE030376511.1:52890-76911 GCA_000404065.3 Pinus taeda | reverse complement strand
TTTATATTTAACTTAAAATATTTATCTAATTTTGACTTATTAATTTTAATATTTTTGTACTTTAAAATTTGTAATTTATTTAATTAATATATTTGGGAATTATTTCATAAGTTCTAAAATATAAATGGCAAGAACTTTATTGTAAGAAATTTTTAATTCAAATTATTTTAAAAGAAAAAAGAAAAACAATCCAAAAAGAATCAATAAATTATTTATTTGTTAGGTAATACATTTTCATTAAAATATAATGATTATTTTTCCTCTTAAATTGAGGAAGGTTTTCAATCTTTATGCATATTTAAGAATTTTCTAAAAATTGAATATAATTGCTAATATTCACAAAATGAAAATCATGAAAATTAAATTTAAAAGAATAATCTATAATACTTAGGTATATTACAACTAACAATATTTGAGGAATTTCAAATATATTTTGGAATTCATAACACAAATTCAACTAGAATTATGGCATTTTGAATAGGATTATTAGAGATTTGGAAAGTTTATTATGGATATTAACAAAGTTTTGAAAAAAGATATAGCAAATTCAAACAAATTTAATTTCCAGATTGAAGGAAACTAAAGATATAGCAAATTCAAACAATTTAATTTCCACATTAAAGGAAACATCTCATTCTACTCTTTTTATGGAAGCAAATCATTTTCCTTATTTAGAGCATGCCTCTGACTATGTATCTAATGTATAATAAAAGGTTAAACCACGTGGTTTTCCTTATTTAGAGCATGGCTATGAATATGTATCCAATGTATAATAAAAGGTTAAACCACATGGACAACACAAGACTTTCTAAGCCCCAAGAGTTAGCTCAATCGGTCAAATCAAGTGCCTCGTCAATGGGAGGGTCGAATCCCGAAAGCTCTTGGGGTTAGGTCAGTAAACAGGCCGAGGGGTGTTGATGCCCTTCGGGTGTCATCCACTCAGTGTTAGCCGAGGGGTGTTGATGCCCTTCGGGTGTAATCCACTCAGTGTTAAAAAACCCTGGACGTGTTGATGCCCTTCGGGTGTAATCCACTCAGTGTTAAAAAACCCTGGACGTAGCAGCTACCCACTGACCCGTGTATCCGTGAACCAGTAAGAGAAAAAAAAACACAAGACTTTCTAAAATAACTTCAAAGTCTAGCCACAACCACCTTTGAATCAGGTGGGATGATATAAGGAGGCATTATCTTGGTTAGACCATGGAGGGATAATGGAAGAGATCATTTTGCACACTAAAAGATAATATTAGAAATTATAGTGTCATAAGGAGTATATATATTCTTAAAATAAGAACAAATTTTCATGAGCTTAATTCTCAAAAATTTCATGAGTTTAATTCTAAAAAATTTCATGAGCTTAATTCTCAAAACCTTTGAGTAAATCCAAATTTGAAAATATTTGTCATGCTTTTATTCTTTTTAACTTTTTAATTATGCAAAACTAAGGGGAATCTATATATTGTATCTCATTTATAGATGATTTTTTGAGAAATACATGGATTCATTTCAATAGGAAAAAATATAAACCATTTGACAAATTTAAAGAGTTTGAGGCTTTTGTGTATAATCAAAGAAAGTAGATAATTGAGTTGTTGCAGATTATTTTGAAGGATTAATTTGAGGAATTATATAATAAGTGCAATATACAAAAGAAGAAAGCTACTCCATATGCACTTCAATAGAATGGAGTTGTAAAAAGGATGAATAGGACATTAGGACAAGAATTTTGGGTAGAGGCAATGAATATTGCATGTTATGCATATTATCTGATAAGTTGATCACTCTCACCAACATTGGAGGAAAAAACTCCATGTGATATATGAATTGGAAAGAAAACATAACAAGGTATTTGGTTGTGATGCTTATGTATACATTCCAAAGCAAAATAAGAATAAGCTAAATAATAATGGGGATAAGTGTAGCTCTGTTGGATATAAATATGGTTTGAAAGGTTATAACCTTTAGATCCTAGAAACAAACAAGTTGAGATGTTACATTTAACACTAAGATTTTACCATGGAAATCCATAAACAAAAAAGAAAATACTTAAAGATTTTTCGATGTGTTATTTATATATAATGTTACTATACAATATGTATATCAATAGATTTTAGAATTATGTGGTGTGTATATTTTGCAACATCCATAAACCCCCAATCTATTAATCCTATATTAAAATACAATTGTAGTTCCTTAATTGAAATTACAAAACAATGGGATGAAACACTATGCATTACAAAAATGCTAAAAGCCAAAACCGTGCGTTGAAAACCATTAAAATCGAATGAAAAATTACCCAAAAAAATTGTTGGAAGTAGATATGGAAGGCTATTATACCCCATGTGAGTCTCCCATTGCATCCAATACATATGAGTTGTGTGTGGGATTATAACTTATAATCTTAATATTAAAAGCAATGCACCTTATCTTACCCGCCTCATAAAAATGAGCTTCTCCCCCACTAAGTGCACGACCATGGTTAGGTACTTAATGTAGAAGAATAAAATAAACAAAATGCATGGCAAGAGGCTTCTTAAAATCACTTTCGAATAACCATTGATGACTAATGTGAGGATGGCATCAAGACATCTAATCTTGCCTTAATCAATAAGGATTCAGGAAAATGTCATCATACAAGATACAAGGGATATTAATAATATTATTACATCTAAATTTAAATAGAATGAAGAGTTACAAATGGAGAAAAACTTAAAATATACTACAAAGAGGTGGTCAACTATAATCTAAAATATTAAAAGTACCTTTAAGTACTAACCAGCACAAAGAGAAAAATCAACACTACTAAAATATGAACGAACTCTAATGAACTACATACAAAAAAAAAAAAAACTTAAAATATACTACAAAGAGGTGGTAAACTATAATCTAAAATATTAAAAGTACCTTTAAGTACTAACCAGCACAAAGAGGAAAATCAATACTACTAAAATATGAACGAACTCTAATGAACTACATACAAAAATTGGGCATTGGAAAATTATGAAAACACCATGAAATGCAAAAACCTTTTATCTTTGTGACACTAAGAGGGTTGGAGGTGAAAGACATTTCCTCTTAAAATTCCCTAAATACACCCAAATTAGAAATCAATTTAAAATATCTATTATGCCACTGACCCTCTCAATATTCAAAATCTTACGGTAATCTAAGTAATTTTTACCTTCTTTAAGATCAAATGGACCAATTGTGATTTTAATCAACAACACTTATCATCATTATCAATTTAATTATGAAAAATATGTGAAAAGTTGTGTCATAACATTAATTCAAAAATTAAAATAGACTAAATCATATTTAGTAATAATAATATATTATTATTATTATTATTTAAAATGTTATTATTATTATTATTAATTTTTAATGTAATAAAAAATATTATTATAATGGGATATTCTTTGATATTTTGGAAAATAAAAATCATTAATTTTATTAGATATAGTGATTGTTGCTTTCAACATCTTTGAGTTCAAAAGATGTTTATTTTGGCTTAAACTCGATTTGCTTATAATCTATTCAAAATCATTCGATATAGGGTACTATGATCCTATCCATAGAGTGTAAAAAATAGAATGATACAAATGTTTCCTAGAGTTTGAATGGGGGAACAATGAATGAAACCCAAGAGAATTATATCAATCGCAAGAAATCTTGAATCCCGAATAAATTTGGCATATTCAAATCAACATCCACTTTCATTGTCATCATGGAAGAGTAATAGTTTAATGCTACTCTTTCCTAAGCAAAAGCAATAGTTTAATTCTACTCTTTCCTATGTCATCGTCGAACAGTAATAGTTTAATGCTACTCTTTCCTAAGTTCCTATGTCACCATGGAATAGTAATAGTTTAATGCTACTCTTTCCTAAGCAAGAGTAATAGTTTAATGCTACTCTTTCCTAAGCTACTGCCTTACGGCATTTCCTTTGCAACATTTGGTGCAATTGCTAGTCTAGTACACCCTTAAATCTAAATTAAACATGAATCACTAACCCACTAAAGTCAATCTCCTATCATGAATCCCCTAACATCTAACCCACTGATATTTACGCAGTTAATGTGAGTCTAATAACTTAACTATTAATAAGATGGGTGAATTAATAATTAGACGTTAGTGGGTTAGAGACCATTGAAATAGTTAACTATCAAAACTAAATATAAACACTTATAAAAACATAAACTTATAGATGTTAGATCTAAGACTTTTGTGATCCATAATGTAGATATAAGTCTTTCATATTAATCGCATTATTACGATTTGGTCGACGTTTCGAACCAACTAATTTGGTTTATCCTCAGGACAAGGTGAGAAATCAATTAATTTGTAGAAATAAATAGCATGGTTGCATCATTGCCACAACTAATTTGGTTTATCCTGAGGACAAGGTGAAAAATCAATCAATTTGTAGGAATAAATAGCATGGATGCATCATTGCCAAGAGTTAGTCGTTGAAAATCAGTCGTTGGTAAATCAGTTAATAAGGCAAGTAAAGTATTATTTACAAAATAGTGGTAAGGAGTTGTCTATAATAATGTGATTAATTTGAAAGACTTATCTCTAAACTGATAGATGTCTATAATCACTTTTGTTAGTTAATTATTTAAATGATCTCTAACCAACTAACACATAATTATTAATTCACTCATCATATTTAATGACTACATTATTTATCTTATATTAGATTCCTAAATCTCAATTAAAAGTCGCTAACCCCAAGATCTCAATTATGTTATTAAACTCACACTAACTTCCTAACTCTCAATTATTAAAAATATTTTTTATATTGTGAATATTAGAATTTTTATATTAATATTTTTTTAATTTCTTTAAAGAAATGAAAATTATTTTTCATAGTAAAAAATAAAAGTTATAATGAGAATTTTTACTTATAATTTTTCATTTTTATTAATATTAATATAAATTTATATAAGTAAAAATCCGCATTTAACATATTAATCTATAATTTATATTGGTAATATTTTTAAATGCTTAAAATTTAAGAAATTGGATAAATAGTAAAAACACCCTTTAAGCAATATAGATAAAATATTTTAATTAAAACAATCCTATATATTATTAGATGTTTATGATTAAAATAATTTTAATTAAAATAAACCTCATAATATAAATAAATTAATACTTTAAATCTGGAAAATAATCCATTATTCTTTACCTTGTAAAGGAAAAAAAAACATACATGATGATGTGATTAAATTTTAATGACGGTCCGCACATTGATCCTCTCACCATTTGAGATCTTCTAGCTTGGTTATGAGGCATGCATTTTTCAGGAGTTGGGAGGTACAACGAGCTAAACATGTAAAATTTCCCTTCTAAATAGAAAGATGTAGATGTTTGAAAAGATGCATTTTAAATATCAAATTTTTTTATTCCCTGCAAAGATGTAAGAATTTGAAAAGATGCATTTAAAAAAAATGCATTTTCCTATGCATAGTAAAATGTAAGAGTCTCTTAAATAATAAATTGTTCATTGGAAGCGTTAGACTGAAGGGCCAGCGAAGACAACTCCTTTCACGTCAAATTCTTATAGATCTAATAAAAACAATTTCTTTCACACTTCATAATCTCAAAACACAGAATAAAATAACTTCAAGTGCTCATTCTTCTGAAAAAATTGAAAAAATCATTAAAGGGGAAATTTCATACAGAATCTCTGATGGGGGTGAGAGATCGATGGATAAATGGGCGGATAGGTCGGCTTACGATACATGCCTAGCATCCACACACTCAAGGCCAAATGTTTAAGTTTCATTATGGTGTTAGGCACATGTGTTAATGCCTAGCATGCAGGCTCTCTGTTTGAGGGCCTCTGTATTATAAATCTTGTATCCCTTGAGGTTCCACACAGGGAGTTGCAGTTGGTGATGAAGGTTTGGCGTATTGTGTATTGGAGGTTCGAGATTTGGAGCACCCAACAACATGTGTGGCTCTAGGCTGGTGAGGGGGAGGAGGAATGGTTTGAGTTGGCCTGTGGCATGCCTCCTCAGGGGCGGCCTGTGGGATCCTAGTACGTTGCTGACAATCGAGGATAAGCTCTATGACCAGAGTGTTTGCCTCCTCATCTCTGGTTTCTTGTCTTAGTGGGAGGAATTATCTCGGTCGTGGCTCTCTTTCTGCCAGGAATTGGGAGGCAGCTAACCTCACAAAAACTTTGGGGATGTTGATGTTCTGGTGCTTGGTCTCTTGGTATTTGGTTGCTCCCTGGGGTCAAAGTTTCTAGCAGCACTAACTACTCTCTTCTAGAGCAAGGTCTGTGTGTAGAGGTTGGGAGGCGGCATAAAAGATAGTCTGCGCCCTTAGGTTCGCGGTGGTAATTTCCTGTATCAGTTTTCCCTCTCCCCTGCCTATTCCTATTTGGTTTTATTTTCCCTTGAGCACCCTCTACAGGTTTATAGAGAAGCCTTGGGCGCTCGAGCTCGTGCACACGGTTCAGGTTAGCCATTTTCAGTTCGATAGTATGCCCCATCAGAGGGGTCATCAACGGCATGGGGAAGGGTCTCCTTGACCTGAAGGTCATCAAGCCAATGATTCTAACAACCAATCCTCTTCAAATATAAGTCAAGACTCTTTAGCAACAGTGGACAGTTTGTCGATCCACTTCCCAACACAAATTGTTTCTCCATCCACCCTAGAATCAATCGCTAATCAACTGCACCATATACAACTGAATATCGACATTATGAGGTACCAATGCTATGAGAACCAAAATGAGATAGTGGCCTACATCAACGACGTGCAACATGTTCAAACTGAAATCTTGGACAATCTAGAAAGTATGTGTCGCCACCATCGTTGCACCAACAAGCATCTTCACTCCCTGGAGGCGCTAGTCGAGCACATTGACTTCCATATGCATGAATGGGTTGAAATATTTGTTCCACCCCATGGTTTTCCACCTGCTGACGGTGTTGGACCCACCAACATTTAGGGGATATCCCTGGTATGAAGTCCCAACTAGACCTCACACTGTCTGGTGTAGGATTCCCATCTGGTACGATGCCTCAGTTGCCATTTACTTAGACAATTTCCTTATCTCTTGATGTTCAGCACATGAGATTGTTATGCTGGTGTCTTCAAAAAGTGAGGTGAATGTGCTTGGTGAGTGTGTAATGTAACTTGTGTCTCAGTTCTCTTACGCCAAAGGGGAAGATTAAAGTGAGCCTCTAAGTGAGAGGTAATAGTACCATCAAGGTAGAGACACACGCGAACCGGAAAGGTCTGCCCAGCACACAGCAAGATAGCCTACAGTGAATGCGATAGTCGTTAAAACCAAAGTGAAGGTGACAACACATACACCACCCAGTAGAGTAGTCCACATGGATGTGACGGTCTATGTAACCAGAAAACAAAGATGGGTTATCGAGTATCCCGCAGAGTAGTCCACAAGGATGTGACAACAATGATAACCAATGCACAAAGGCAGTTTGTCTAGTGTCTCGTGCAGTATTCCACAAGGATGAGACAGCGCTGATAACCAATACAACACATTCCTAACAATGTAAGTACTAAAACAACCAAAGTAGTTCAATTATCATAGTATCGGTGAAACAAACATGCATTACAAATGTCGAAAGAATAGTCCTACAAACATATACAAAACATGCATGGCCTTCACAGGCTTTTGAATTAAGAAAAAATCCTAAGACATATTTGTACACCATACATCATTAATCCTAGTAGTGGGACATTGGAGCCACTCCTTGCTCCTCAAAAAACTGATTGTCTACTCTCAAGGCTATGTGGGAGGAGCCAAGGTGAAAAGTCTTTGCTCATACAATGGGAGGGGTATATATAGCTAAGGGTGATGCTTGACCCTTGTGACTCCTAGACTACCCTCATGACTGTTGAACTTCTTATGACTTTTCAACTAACATGACTCTTCAGCTTCTTGTGTGTGTCCATTGGACTTTCAGTTTACATTACATTCCATTACAATAGATATGGCCCATAGTGGTGAGGTGGCTTTGACAACTCATGACACAACTTGACACGATATTGCTGACATGTACTAGTTGGTTGTGGTGTCCATGTCAATTTGTTGTGATGCTAACTGATGGATGTACTCTCAGGTGTGCTTTGTCTTCTCCTCCGCATAGCTTGGTGTTGTGGGGTCTTCGATGGTATTGGTATTCCATGTGTTCCTTTCTCTTGTTGCTTGAGGTGCTTTTTTCATCCATCTAGCTCCAAGAAAGTCGTCTAGCATGTATGCTCCTTCATCTCGTTCGTCATCTTGTCATGATCTATCAGTGTACCTATTCCTGCAATTCACTCATGACAGGACAACATCAATTCCAAAACCACCTAGTCTAGCATGATGCATTGTTTTCCGTGTTCCAGGCCCAGGACAGATGATAGGTTGGAAAGAGGGCCCAGTAACTGTGCACTACGTAGTTCCAGGTGACATGAAGGGAGGACTAGTCACTAAGACTACGCAGAGCGTAGCTCAGGCTTGGACAAGGAACTCTGGGGCACAATCTTCACTGTCGGGGAAAACTGTGTAGAGGCCACTGGGAGGCAGAATTATATAGTTAAGAACACTAGTGAAAGCTACAAGGTGGGACCCTGAGGGACACCTCTGCATAGTTTCCAGAGGGAAGACAGGGCAAGATAGCAGAGGGACACCTCTGCATAGTTTCCAGAGGGAAGACAGGGCAAGATAGCAGAGGGACCAAAGGACAACTCTATGCAGTTTTTTAAAGTAGTGAGTCTTGGTTGAGGGAAGTCACTAAGAGGACATCTCTATGCAATTTCTAGGAGCACTGTAGGCTCAGATCTCTGCGCAATGCGGGGTTCCATCAAGCAGGGGGAGGCTTGATGAATGTTCTTGCATAGTGCGTAGTTCAGATAGGCAATGAGGTGGTTTCTACACAATTTTGGGAAGGAAGACAGGTTTCTCACCTCTGGGATTGCGCAGTGAAACTGACCCAGAGGACATCGTCAAACGCTGCACAATTCCAAACAACAGAGCAGCACCACTAAGGATTGAGACTGCATAGTGCAGCTCAGTCGCGGTCCGTTGAAGTAAATTTGTTATTTCGAGAAATTTTCAGGAAAATGGCTAAGTGTGAGAGGCAAGTGAACTTGTGATGACTCGATATTGTGATCAAACACTTAGCATGCTTTGACAACATAACAACACTGACCACCATGACAACATAGCAAATCACGACCCTCTACGGGACTGTCTAGAGCTGAAAGCGACAAGTGTGACACTTAAGATAGACCCTTGGATGATCGTGATGACACTTGCACGACAATGCTTATAACTTTGTGTGTGAGTGCGACGAGTTTTCACATAGCTAAGACAACCCAAACACACAAAGACAAACCTTCGAAATCATCAAAACAATATCGCAAGTATGACAAAGTAATCAACATGCCAAAAGACAACAGATGGTTAAGCAAGAAAAGGGTGAAAAAGGCTCTAACAATGCTCAAGGAATGAGCTCGAGTGTTTGCAACCATCAAAGAAAAAACCAAGGAAGGCTATGAAATTTAAGTGCAAGCCAAAATTTGGAGGGTGTTGCAGCCCCTACAACACTTGGCGATGCACTAGTTGAATACTAGCTTCTCTGTTTTATTTTGTTTTTAGTGTTAGGCCTTGGTCCTTTGGGGAGTATTGATTCATCGTGTATATTTTTTCAGCTTCCCCGCTTACACAATGGACAAACATGGTTCCCCTTGTATGAACTCAATTGAACATAGCATAAGCTTCAGTTAGATCATAGTGTTTCAAATTGGGAAGGGTAGTTTGGCTTCCGAGCTTAATATTTTCAGGGTATAGTTTTTCATCTATGGTGTTGCTCCGCTACCAGCAGGCCTGGATAGTACCTTGGCGGAGTTACACAGGAACACAAGAACTGCTCCACTGTCAGCGAGCATGCATAGTACCCCGGTGGAGTTTTATGCTTCACCTCTCTGCATTGGAAACCTTTCTCTTCTTTCACCTTTTTTATTTTTTGAAGAGAACTGTTCATAGGCACTTATTTATTTTTGGGGCGAAAGAGGGATCCCCACTTATTGAGAGAAGGAGATGTTCTTCCTTTAGAGAAGCATGTAAAGACCTTTGATTCATGTTTTCTCATTTAGATTTTCCCCTTCTCCGTTTCTACTAGTTGGATAAGCTTGAACACTTCAAAGAAGAAGACTGAGTACAGGCATGAGGTTTCCGAGACTGAACATTGGTTCATGGTTTGACCAAAACTCTCCTAACAGATGGATCATATTTTCCATCAAGACCATCGGCCAAAAGTTACAACCAAACACAAAGAAGATAGACATAGGACTGGCCAACCACTGCAATGTCGCAAGACACTTTGAACTTCAGCCACATACACATTCAGAAGCCAGAGAGTAGTGCGGCACAACACTTATTTACAAAAGAAAAACAACATAACGGTAAGTAAAACAAACAACAAACAAAAATAATAAATCAAACAATGAAAATATTATGTACATAATGTGGGGAGCGGCCCCAGATCATTAAAAGTAATATTTTAAGTCTTGGTCATTGACAGGGGGAGTGTCAATCTTCCCATCAAGTGATTGAATATGGTAGGTGTGTTGGCCAAGCTTCTCGTGGACTGTAAATGGACCAATCCACAGGGATTGAAAATTTGTGTGCTTGCCTTTGTCCTCATGGGCTTTGTCCCACTTTAAGACTAAGTCACCCATGCTGAAGCTAGTACTCCTTGCATACATTCTCTCGAACCATCTCTTGATACGGTTCTATTTGATTGTAACTTTTTCTTTTGCTTTCATCCTTTCTTTATGTAGTTTGTGTAGTGTTTCCATCCTCGCTAAACTAATAGACACGGCTTGCCTTGGGATTCTTGGGACAAATAGAGAGTAGGCAAGTGGATGCTCAGTGAGAGGATGACTTATTTTCTGTATATCAAGAAGTAGGGAGAGGTATTCAGAGAAGGCTTAGGTGTGACTCAGTCAACCCATAGATCATTCACCAGAGTGGAGTTCCAGTTTCGTTGTTCAAAGTAAATGGTCTTTTTGATGATGCGGATGAGGTTATTATTTGTAGACTCATCACTACCATTTCCCTATGGGTAGTAATTAGCAGAATGTTTCAACACCATACCTTTTTCAATTCAAATCCATAAATCTTCAACGAAGAAATGTACGTTGCATTGTCAAAAACAAGTGATGCAGGAACGCCAAACATGGAGATGGAAGCTGATGACTTCCTGGTCGTTCACTTATTTCAACGAAATTGCTTCTCTCCACTGCATGAAGTAATCTGTAGCAGCCAAAATATAGCGGTATTGCTTCCATGAATGTTGGAAAATATCCCCAATGATATCCAAGCCCCACTGTTGGAATGGTTCTTCCACTGAAACACATTGTAGTGGAGCTAATGACCTTCGGTATCTGTCGGCGCGTCTCTGATAGACCAGACACTTGCGGGCACAGGAAAGTGCATCCTTGAACAATGTAGGGTAGTAGAAACCGACCCGCATGAACTTATGCATTGTTGTGTTACCCGCGAAGTGTCCCCCAGCTAGTACGTCATGGAGATCACGTAACACCTTTCTAAATCTTGTGCCTCTAGGCACCTAAGCATTATACCATTGTGGAACTTTTTGTAAAGAAATCCATGCACCAACTAATAAGATAGATATTTGAGTCGTAGTGCCCTCTTCTACCGCATATAAAAATGAGAGGACATGGTGCCATGCTCCAAGTATTGGCGCACTTCTGTGTACCAATAGGTTTCGTGCGAAGTGGGAGGAGTTCTCTCAATATTATACATTTCTAGTTCTTTCTCCCAGCCTACGAGCTCGTATTCTTCCTCTTGTGCGTGCACTGCTTCCGTGGCTAGTCTGCAAAGACCATGATCCTTGATGGTGTGAACTGGTTTGATGTCAAGATCATGCTCGTGTAGTCTTCTCATCCAATTCGACCACCTTTCACCTAGCTATTGTTAAATAAGAAGTGCTCTGCCTCTTGGGTGTGGCACAAAGACAATGCAATGGTTATTTAGGAGGTAGGGTATGAAATTCTTCACCGCCTTGTACACTGTGTACGCTTGTTTTTCCATGGTGGGAGAGTTTAGTTCGGGGCCTTGCAGGCTTGCACTCATGAAGGATATGGTTCGTTCATTGTTCAACTCGTCCTTTTTAGTGAGCATGGTAGCAACTGCAGCGTCAGAAGAAAAAGTATAAAGTAATCAATCTTTGTTGAAGTTTGGGTTGTACATTGCGGGTGATTCTATTATAGCTTGCTTGATACGAGTGAACACGTCCTTTTAACTATATCATGCACCCTTCTTGATAATCTCTTGGATGGGTTTGAAAATCTACGCATAATCAGAGATGAACTTTCTTAGGAAGTTGATCTTCCCCAAGAAAGACTGCATAGCTTTCTTGTTCACGAGGTAAGGAATTTGCATGATGGTCCAAACTCTCTCTAAATCTACCTTGATCCTGCTTTTAGAAATGATGTTTCCAAGAAGGTTACCCTCGGGCACTTCAAAGACGCTCTTCTTGGGACTCAAGGATATCCCATATTTTCAACATCGCTCGAAAAATTTCTTAAGATGGCGTAGGTGGTCTGGCCGCTGTCTAGAGAAGATTGTCACATCATCGGGGTAGACCACTACGTTCAATCTAATGAGCCCATGGAATGTGATGTCCATTGTGTGCTGAAATGTTGTGCCTACGTTCACCAAATGGAATTCCGTGAAAAGCTAACGTACCCCATTTGGTACGAAACGTTGTTTGGAGTATGTCAGGCTCTGCTACTAAAACCTGGTTGCATCCTAAAAAGTCGTCAAGATAAGAAAACAATTCTACTCCAAATATTGTCTACAATACATGATCCATGGACGACACTAGGTAGTTATCCCTGTCCAAGGCACAGTTGAGATTATGGAAATCTACACACAGGAGGATCTCCCCAGACTTCTTTCTAACAAGGACTAGATTGGAAACCCACATGGAATGTGAACTTTGTAAATTATCCAAGCATCCAACATCTTAGTCAATTCTTTATATATGAGGGACTCAAGTGAAAGATGAACTTTCCTTAACTTCTACTAAAAAATCTTGGCCCCTTCCTTGATTGGAATGACGTGTTGTAATATTCATGTGTCATATGTATTCAGGTCATTGTACATCCACGCGAACACATCATGATATTGTCTGAAAAGGCGGATGAAATCTTGTCGCTCTTGTGATGTACAACACATACCAAGATTTACGAACTTTGGATCCTTGTCCATTCCCAGACTAACATGTTCATACAACAATGTAAAGTTGTGGGTTTTAGCATTCACGGGTCCCTGAAAATGGTTTTGCAAGTCATACAGCTTCTCCAATGATACCACACCCATGGGGATGAGGTTTCCTTTGCTTTCATCGATTGCGTCATGTAGACACTGCTCATCCTCGTCTATCACTACATCTTTGAAGATGTCAATGTTACCCATGAAATGAAGTCTCTGTTGATCATCATATAAAAAACGCATTAATTAGTGATGTTATCTGGGACAGATGGTTTATACAAAATATCCAAAAGAAAATCTATCCCTTAACGGTGACATCCTAGAAGCTCCATTCGCTAAGGCATCTACATTTGCATTACGCATTCTTGGTACAACGGTAATATTGAAAGCTTGGAATTCAGAAATGAGTCACCATACCTCTTGTTGATAACTCTTAAGACGGGGTGACACATAGTGTATAGTGTTACATATCTAACACACCACTATCTCTGAGTCACCTATCACTTTTAGAATAGCAACATCGAGGCTGATGGCTTTCTGTAAGCCCAAGACAAGTGCTTCATATTCTGCGGTGTTGTTCATGCACTCGAACTCTGAGCGGCTATAGATTAAGTGTTTTCTCTGCAGTGAATCTCTCAAAACACGATCGGATCCAGAGCCCTCCTTCTTCTTCGATCCATCAAAGTACATGGTCCACAAGTCATTTGTACAAGGACCACTTGCTGCACTAGTACTACTATCACTACTATTGTTACAAAGTATTGTACAAGTTTCATTTTCGCTATTTGGGCATGCAAGGAGACCCAATTGTGTGTCTAGTGGGGTGGGGGATGGCTTTGCGAGGTAGCACCCCAATTGTATTTCCATAAAGCAATTGTCAAACATAAGTTCTGTGAAATCCAACCGTTTGTTTTCTCCATTCAAGGGAGTCACATTGTGTTTCATGTATCTCTCTGACAACACCCAGATCTAGTTGTTTATGCCCTTATACGGAAGCCATAGGTGTGACCAGTTGGTAGCAAAGTATCCTTGCAGCTTGCTTGACTAGTCTCTGTTGAGGAACACGTCGTATGCTTCTAAGATGTCCACAATCACAATATTGATGCGTTGATGAACTCGTCCGTCGTACAATAACTGGATGATCACATCCCATAGTTCATCAATTGTTGGCACATATGTTCTGTCAAGTTGGGTTATCTATGTAGTTGTATTGGTCCATTGAGTATTGATCTTATTAGCGATGGAGAGTGGCATGACATTGATTGATACACCAAAATTAACCAAACAACTGTGGACATTGAAATCGAAGATTTCAAATGATAATAGGAAAGGTGGGCAGAGTGAGTTCGCCTTCTCTATGCAAAGCGCATTGAGCACGAATGTGAGTGTGTCAGGAGACTTACTTGATCCCTTGCTAGAAAAGGTAGCATCACTTGTAGAGGTTTTCCCTAGTGCATACAAAATAATGTCCCATTGACTCATGATTTTTGTTAACACATACAGAGATATGTTTTCACGATTCTTCTTCATATCCTCTACAATGTTGTAATCCATAGTGAGGAGATTCACCGAGGTCTCTGGGGGTAGACTTATGTTCATGGTGTTTGGTGGGTTGCTCTTGTCTTTGCTACTCATGAACATAATTTTTGTTGTAGTTATCTTCCCAGACTTCTCTGAGTTTTTTATTTTGAGTTGACCCGCGGATCTACTGCCCTTAGCATGTCTTTTCTTATTTTATCTCTCAATATCTCAAACATAGTGGGGACCCCTTGACTTCTCAAGTTGTACCAATTGTTTTTATTTGGGGTTGGATCGTTACTCGTGTTGGAAAAAGTGTAACTAGGTTTGGTCTTCGTGACATTGTATTATGATTTTTGTAAAATAAGAAAATGAATTTATTCCTTGTTGCATGGGTTTCACGAGAAAGAAGTTTATTTATTTAGTGGCTCCCATTGAGAGCCTTAGGATTTAGTTTAAAGATTCAATGCCATGTTCTTCTTCAGCCTATGTGTAATGTATCAAAGTCTATATAAAGTTCTAGAACAACCCTCCAAGGCAAACACAATCCTCCTGAAGACATCAGCCAACAAAACGATGAAGAAGAGTAGTTATGTCAGCCTCAAAATATATATTAATGTCAAGTCGACTCAAATAATAGGCACATACTTTCACTGTGACATGTCTAATTATTGAGGGAGACAAGAGCCACTATAAATACCCTGCTGAGGTCACCACAGGAAACACAGAAAAATTCAGAGAAGTCTTTGTAATTTCGGATGGGTGTAAGCAACTCAGAATCTCGGACAAGGTATAGTGGTATAGGACACTCAGATAAGGGAAACAGTTCAACATTTCGTATGGAGGATTACTATAGCTTTTGAATGAGTATCGCAATGATATCTTCACTTATATCCCTGGTGTCTCAGCCTAGTTAAAAGGTCACAATCATACACTCTCAGCATAGTTGCAACAAACCTCGCTGCAAGGAGGGTATAGTTATAGACTTGGTGAAGAGTACAGTGCAGAAGTATACACAGTCATAGTCTTAGCATACATATTCTTATCTCGGCATACACAGTCATGATGCAATCATGATCTCGGTGGGTTTCCAATGAATATATCATTGGTGCAACTATGAGACAAAAGTGATCTCAGTCCAACTCTCATTCATGTATATAAAGATCTCGTTGTGATGTTGAAAATCTCAATGAAGGAATAGTCATGGAACAGCAAGAATGAAGATCTCAGTGGTAAACTAGTAATGGCTTCAATGGTGCAGCATAATGATGATCTCAACAGTGACAACGAAGATGGTTGATGTCTTGGTCTTGGAGTGGCATAGTAGGTCAAGGGTCATGGTCTTGTTATTCGTCAATTGGAATCTCTCTGAGAAGAATTTTGTGTGGCCCTGGCAGAAAACCAACATTGTGTGTTCTTGTCTCTTTGTTTTGGTATCTATTTGATGAAGTAAGAAATACACACACTAATGATATCAAGAAAATATTGTGCTAATAAACTAAAGATAAAATACCTCACAAATAGTTACCATGCTAAGAAGAATCTCATTAACTATAATTGCCCTAGATTCTTCAACATGGTATCAGAGCTAAGGTGTTTAAGTCAAAGGAAGGGCAACAAAGAGACATTCAAGCATCAAGTCTCAAAACATATTCAAATATCAAGTCTCAGAGATATTCAAGGATCAAGCTTCGAGAAGGGCATCAAAGCAAGGTTGAAGAGCTTTGTCAAGATTGAAGAATTAGTCTACAACAGAAGTCTACAACGGAAATGAAGAATCAGTCTACAACAGCAAGAAAATTTGTCTCCACAGTCACCATCAAAAGGCCACCAATACTCTCATCAAGTTGTATACGAATCAAGGTAACTCAAAGGACCTCAAAAACAAGGATCACATCATCTTGGAACAGGTTGAAATCTTAGAAGCATTCCTGATCTATACTACAAAAGAAGGAAAATCATATTGAAGGAATGAAGGCATTATCATCTTCAAGGTTATAAAATCAAGCAAGGATCATCTCCTTGCCCTAGAAGAAGATCATTCGAGGAAGCAATAAATCATCCTCATCAAAAGCAGAAACCTCTTCTATGGAGGAAAGACTCTCTCATTCAAAATAAGGTCATCCAAGAATAATAACTAGTATATATTCTTCAACCATAATCAAAGCAATCAAGGTGAAGATTTCATCTTCACATGACAAGTAAGTATCTTTTCAATTTATAAATTTGGTTAAATGACTTCATGAATTACAAGGAAATATATAGGTTGATGGGTCATCAAGATTCCTTGCATGGAGAAGAAGGATATACATAGTCCTATAAGTAGTTGAAATCATTAAACATATCAAAAGGTCTCCTATGAATTTATGGAAAGGGATATTTATGAAAGATCACCTCACATAGAAATATTGGAGACATCAAAGTGATGTAGATGATAAACTCATTCTCTTAAGGTACAATGAATAAGGTTACATGAAATATGATCTACATGAAAGTAAAAGGTATCAAATGATGTAGGATACCTTCATAAGGTCTTATATACAAGATCTAGGAAGGAAGATAACCATCATTGGTATATAATGCACTAACAAGGTAACAAGTATCCATAGGATAAGGAAGTTACCTCATTCGACAACTTATGGTCTCTATGTTAAATAGAGAAAGACAAGTTGATGGCAAAAATATTGAAGGTTAAAGGACTAAAACATGTGCAGAAAGGAAAGGCAAGTTTGGTCCTCAAGCAAGACAGGATAAATAGCTAAGATTCAATGCTATGGAAATATTTTGAAACTCATATCACCATACAGATGGAGGAATCTGAAGAAAAGGGCTAAGGAAAGAGGGAGTAACAGATCTCTACTATGATTAGGATAGTATCCCTCACAAAATGATATTGTCATAAGCTTTTGTTATAAGATATGAAAATGATAATAAGATGCATCATGGCATCATGGAAGCATTAGAAACAAGAGCTCGTGACATCACCATGGGAATCATGAAGGACAAAATCCATGGAAGACAAACATGTAGGATATACCTCTTGAGAATCTCAGTGGACATTGCAGGAAAGGAAGAAGTCATCCAGGACAAGGTTCATCATACATCAAGTCAAAAAGGAAACATTTATCAGACGGGGATATACAAAGATCCTCAAGATACTCTGATAGAATCCTCATTGAAGGGTTCACTAATCTAGAGGAAAATAAATTGTTTCATCAAGAACTCCAACTTGTAGAATCCATAGATGATGTTATGGTGACATAAGAGAAGAAGCAGATCAAGGGGTTGAATACACTTCAATCAAGGAAGCTGTTGAAAGAAGCCTAGATGACCTAAAGGTAAAATAAGGTATGTATGCTTATGTTTAATATTATAATGTCATGTCACATGGTTGCAGGTAACATCGATCATTACTTCTATCTTGAGAAGCATGATCAAGAGAAAAATGATCTCCTCCTCTGAAACAATGCATAAGACACACTAGATGAAATCAACATAGTATGTCCTCATATGAAGTATGAGGTGGTTGACCACAATTAAGAAACTTTGATTAAAAAAACTAGGAATTTAATCTGTGGAGAAGGAAAAGATCATGAGATATGCAACCCTAATGAAGGAAATCAACATCCAAAAGACTAAAGAGACTTGACTAGGAAATTTCTCGGAAATTTATGAAGACTCTGATGGAAAAGATGAAGACCCTTGAAAATAGATATCCTTGAGAGATGTGTCAACATGAATTTTGGATGATGATAGCTACAATAATATGTCATGATGAAGACCCATCTCGTAAGGTAAGACTTGATTTAATATGTTTTGATTTCTTGAAAAATATCTAGCTAGGATAAGTTCATGCAGGGCTACTCAGACAAGAGTTGTAAATACAAGTACAACTAGCATTCATGTGGAGGATAGAAAAACGTGATGAAGAAGTAGCCATATGATAAATGTTCCAGATATGAAGAAGGCCACTTTCAACAAAGAAAGGAATGACATGACGAACTAAGGAGGAAAGTGATCGATGGTTGATGCCCTACAAGGAAGAAGCTCAACTGAATTTCATGACATCAAGGAGAGAAGTTGATCAAGGAGCTGAAGGACCCATGAAGAAGAAGTTTTTGACTCATAAAATAGTCCCTAACTAATAGGGAGCTATGACAAGCTCCTAATTAAAAGTGAGCTTGGGGAAGTTTCTGATCAGAGGAAACATGGGCATATCTTCCCCCGTTGAGAGGGAGAGATAGACATAATATTCTTGTCTTTTCTTTGGAAGAAAGAATGGAGGATTGGATAATCATTTGGCATCTAATGCTCTTTGAGGATGTGTAGGGAATCTATTGGCTTAGTGCATCCTGACCCAGGTTCAAAGTTATTTTTTCCAAAAAAAATCCCAACACTACTGGCCCTTTCAGCATCAACCAGCGGAGCGCAGACTGAACTCTCACCCGAAACAGTATGGGGGGATGTTGAGACCAAGTTTCCACACCCAGAGATGAGTGTAATGGTTTTTTGTACCCTTAACCTTCCTTCGCGTAGATCGATAAGCCTTGGAGGCTTATTGATATAACTTCTTGTAACCAACCTCTAAACCTCCGCGAAGGTTTACAACTGTCTTTTGCAGACCCTAAAGAGGTGAATCAACCACTTACACGGCTTTGTGATCACTCCTAATTCTGTTATTACCTAGATTGGATTAAGTGTTCGATATCTTTATCATGCAGCAAGATATTCTTCGCCTAAATAGTTATTAGCACTTGCTTTCATATGATAATACAAATCATGTAAGATCACACATTAATACAATATTAATTCATAAACCCATTATTCATCATAACATAATTGCATCCACTCATAACATAAGTAAATAGACAAAAACAGATATTTCTATAATAATCTTTTTATTGATACTTTCAATTCTCCTTACAGACTCAAGACTACCCTATGCACTCAGCTACAGGGGTCCGTGCACTCAGCTGTGGACTCTACTCTAGGTCTCTGCGCACACAGCTACAAAGCCTCTCTTCTATTCTAAGACTTCTTCGCTCTTACTCTTAATGACCCATTACATTTGTCATTTTCACTTCTATTATCCTTAGACTCTCCTTTTTATACAATCCCATGGTCTGCATACCCTGGGTAGCTCTATACAAGCCGACATAATTGACATAAAAGAAGGGTAAAACCCTTTATGACACTTTACTATCTACGCGCTCTGCGACCACAACTTTGCAAAGAATTTCCATTCTTTACAACAAAACTTAGGATTTATGCCCCAAAACTTGGGCTTTTGCTCCAAAATTGACCCTAGGGGACCTTGTCCCAACAGGCCCCCAACACATATATCGTGACTCTCCCCCGAGTCACTCTATCGGCGTGAAGATCTTACTATGGAGACCTGCCATCTCTACTTGTGATACTGCAACCTCAGTCGCGCTCTGTGTGGTTTCCTGTTTGATCTATTCCACTAGCTTCTCTTTTGTTGGTCATGCACTGTCTTCCTTGATCTTCTATTGTGTCCTCTGTAGCCCTGCCAACTTTTCTTCAATGGTGGTGGAGATAACATAGGTGTCATCCAGCAAAGGCCCCAATCTGGCCTTGAGGACCGCCTCTTTCCTTTGCATTGACTCTACCTGTTCGAGCAACTGTTTTGCCTCATGCAGATTAGCCAATCGTTGTGCTATAGTGATGGTGCATGTCATCGTTCTTCCTTCATCATACCACTACTGCAATTCACGGGCTTCTGTGTTTAACCTCTACAATTTAGGATCTTCTTGTAGCACCATGACTACCTCCATATATTTCTTGAAAAGCGCAGTGCAATCCACCACCGCGGCATCCACTACTGCAACTCCATCCTTCACAGTGGTTTCGTGTTGTTCTCTGACATCTATTGTAGTTGAAGGTTGTGACTTCAACTTGAGATCTGTTATCCTTAGGTTCAGTTCAAACTGAACCTTGGCAACTTCTGTTTTCACATTGTGCACACCTGTAGCCAACTTCCTAATCTTTGTGTCCACCAATGCTTCCTCCGAGATATGTAGTTCAGGGACTATCGTGCATGCCTCGGCCACCACAGTTGCAGTGTATTCGTTTTGCACCTGTACTTTCTTCCATGCATCCAACGCTGTTGTTTTTTCCACGAACATTTGTTCATTGTTGACTTTATACTTGTTGATCAGCTCAGCACGCGCTGCTCTCGAGCCTTAATCTTTATGATCACACCTACCTACAGGATGTGAAGAAACTCACTGGGGATCGCATCCAAATTGAGGCCGATATTCTTCAAAGCGCTGACAATAGCCTTGTCATCAGCTACCTCCGCTATCAAAGCTCCATCAGGCAGTGCTACCGCGTGAAGATCCACTGACTGGACCAACTCTGCTACTTGAGTGGTCCCAGGTGCCAAACTGGTTGATGTCGCATCACTCTACCCTGCACCTATCTGGAATCTAGTTGTTTGGTTCTGCAGCTCACGCAAACCCATATGTATGGAGACCAGTGCCTGCTTTTGATGCTGCTCAAATTGCTACAATAGTTATGTTGTTCTATCCTACACCTTATCTCCAATATCATCCAAGTCGCCCTCTGTCAACATAATTAGATCGAGGGAAGACCTAGTGGCCTTTGTCTTCTTGCACGATCCTTCTTTTTCTTGCTCCCTATACTGCTTCACTTGGAAGGGAGTGCTCTCCTGCTGGTCTCCTCTGCCCTGCTCAAACTACTCATCTTCCATCGTTTGGGGCAAAGGAGATTTATGACTTCTGTCGGAGCCACACTCTTCCTTCTCTTTGTTTTCCTTGGCAGCGTGCTCCTCTTCAACCCGGGCCTTCTCCACGACCTCTTTCTTCCTATTCTCAGCCAATTGTTGAACTTTCTGCTTGGCTGCTTCCTTTTTATTTTTCTTCGCAGACTTTCTAGTCCCGACTGCCAAATTAGATGCAGAATGCCACTCTGTTGGCCAGTGCTTGATGACCTCTTCAATAGCATCATTCATAGCCAAATAGGGTAAGTCAAACCACTTCTGATCCAGATCCTTTCGTGCCCGGATGTAGACATGGTGGAAGTCTACTTTGAACTCCGCGTACCTAGACAGTTGCTCAAACACGATTGGGGACAACCGCGGATTTTGGTTGATGGCCATCTAAATTCTTGCCTTCATCAGTGCCTAAAAGAATTTTCTCTCTATGACCCGCGCAACATCTTTTGTGGCTCAAATAGATGAAAATTTTGTTGCTACATGTAAATCTTTCTCCACAGGAGGAAAGTAGCTATCCTCCGGCAACTCCCACGCGACGAGCACAATTGAGAGCAAGAGCCATGAATAGTGAAAGGTTTTACTATTGTCATGTGCCTCTCTGTAGTTCACGAGGAACTCGTTACACAGGTAGCGTGCCCAGTTGAACTATACACCCTCTGCACACTATGTTTCTAATGAGACCACTAGTGCCAGCACCTCGTCTGCTTGGCACTTTCACATCACTTTGTGAGCCAAAATTTGAGTGGAAACCTTCACTGCAAGATCAGTAATGCTGGTAATTGAATACCCGCACGGCTTCTTGACAAGTTTAAACTTGTCCTTCATCTTCTCAGTAAGGTCACGTTCACTTGTATTTCCGCCAAATGCCTTGGTTGGATTCAGTCTTGAATGAGGTAATAATGTGATCTGATGGATCAGCATATCATTGATATGTATCGGCTCATTCAGCCACAAGCACCCGTCATGCACCAGGCACAACAACTACTTGATGATGGTCAAGTTTATCGGGGTGCAGTGGTAGTGAGGCACCCACAGCAAGTTCAGCAATCTTGACTTGTTGACTCTCCAAATCCATTCCACCAGCTCCAACGTGGTGACACCTGACTCATTGTAGAAAACTCTCGTCATGAAGGTCTCTATGGCGAGATGGGAAAACCACTCATGGTCTGCAAAATCCAAGTCTTCTAACTTCAAATGCGGTATCCGCACCAAGAGCAGACCTTTAAAATTTATAGCCTTTGATAGCAGGGGTGTATTAAGGAGGAAATGCCCCTCATCTAGGTCCTTTGGGACCTTCACCTTGCCTTTGCATGGAGGGATATACTCTGGCAGCTTAGAGTTAGGGTCCACCCCCCAATGCCAATATATTCGGTGCCCTCATCTACTTCCAGATCCACCACTTTTCCCTTCTCTTTGGCTCTCGGCTTTTCTTTTCTCTGAGCCTGTGTAGCTACATGTTTCCTTAGTGACTCATGTGCCGACATTGGCTTCTTTTGCTTATCCTTTTTCAACTTAGGGACCTCTCTCGTTGCCATAGAGTTCAGCCTAGGCGACCTCGGTGCCATAGGCACTGTTATTGGAACCTCCATACTCACAACCTCAGGGGAAAATCCCTCAAAGGCAACAATCTCTTCAGCGTTGGCAGTTTCTGTGGGTCTTGGTCCTAACATGATGTCTCGAATAAGCTTTATGTCTGACTCGGAATACTAATCGAACATGGGGCTTGCGAGCAAATCCTCAAAGAACTCACCATTCATGTGCAACAGACAGCACAACTCAGAAATTCTCAGAATGTAAAGTGTTTCTCGTTGGATGGCCACATGTATTTTATAGGCAAATTCCAATTCAAATTAGACCATTCCCCCCAAAATTCGTCCATAAATGCGAGATTGGTAGCATATTTCCAAATATTTCACTCTTAAATGCCTTAATGTCACCCCCCCACTCCTTTTAACTGTCTCCTAGAAGTCACATCATGAATAATGATGGCAACAGTCACTTTTTGGTTGTGCTACGCGGTCTCCACCACTATAGCGCAACTCCCTTCACGCCTCTTCTAGTACTGTGACACCCTCTTGTCTCGCGCAAACCCCTTATCACGCAGCTCTACAACCTAGGCAGTGTAGTTTATAGTCTCGCGCCTCCTTGCACCTGTCTAGAGTGCTAAGACTGTGCTACCATCATATATTCATCAAGTTGAATGCCCCGTGTATGGCTTCAATCGGCTACCATTTACCTTTCCTGGAAATGGATCTCCATTCAATTTCACAAGCTGAACTGCTCCACCATCAGTAATCTCTGTTGGGTCTAAAATGCAAATGCAAATTAGAGCTTAATTTAATGTCAACCCGGGAAGGTAAACTTAGAAGTGCTTATCTAAAATATATAGATCTAGAAAGATTCCTAATTTGTCCAAGATCTTAAAGTCCCCTTACAAGAACATATTCATTAAGATCTCTTTCAATAACTA
>APFE030376511.1:0-41752 GCA_000404065.3 Pinus taeda | reverse complement strand
TGCAAGGGTGTAAACAAATAAAAATATAAGTAAAGTGGAGGTATGGTAAATAAATAAAACATCTTTTTTATATTTAGTGCATAACCCTCGTTCTATTTATGAAGGCTCAAGAAATAGGTTTTATTTAAGTGAATCCTATGGGCCAATTACCATATTTGTAAAAGAGGTATGGTAAATTAATAAAAATATAAATAAACGAGAGGTATGGTAAACAAATAAAATGTGTTATATTTAGGTGAAACCTATGGGAAAAATACTATGGGACAAATACCATGGACTAGATTGTTATTAATACCGTGCAAAAAAACATTATTAACCCTAATATTAGTATTAATAAAAATAAAAATGGCACATGGTATTGACCCATGGTATTCACCAAAATGGCACATGGTATTGACCCATGGTTCACCTAAAATGTAGCCTATTTAAATGGGGGAATTAAACCAGCATAGATCCATATTTACTTTGGATCTACTAACCCCCGAGAGGTATCAAATATCGTGATATGCAAACTAGCATAGAGTGAAAAAATATTTGATCCCTCTCAGCTTGGTGGATTAGAGTAAATGGATGTTGTTTATTTAATGTGTGTATAAACATTTTAGCTGGCTTAAATAAAAAATAAATAAAAATCAACATACCTTATTATTTTTTTATAATTTCTAATAGTAATTTTTAGCTCCAGGTTTATGATAACCCTGTGGTACCAAGATCTTTAAAGATTTTATAATTGAGTAAAATTTTTCGCCATGCTGGTGAGAGATTCGCCAAAAAATTATATATACATATTATATTATTGATAAAATCGCCTTCCATTTTTCCTATATACCGTGGAGATTCGCCCATTTATTATACTTATAAATTTAGGGGGAGTTCTTAAAATTTTCCCTGGTCTTACAACTCATTTTACAAACTACACAATACCAGTTGGCAGGGTAGACGTGTAGTAGTAGATGGTGATGGAGTCATGAGGTTTAATGTCTACTGAGAACTTGTTCAAAATAAACCTCTTATTAAAATATTTGACCTTCTCTTTCTGCTCTATCTTGAGACTACCCAGCTCCTTTAGCAACATGGTGGGGGTCTTGTCTTCAGCAAAATTTTCAAGCAAGATTCTTTTGAACACCCCCCATTTTTGGATGGAATTTGGTGGAAGGTTGTGGTACAATACAGTCATTCTACCATCCAAGGTACATGGAAATAGTCTACATGCAATATCATCATAACGTACCTCGAGTGCCTGCAAATGTAGGTAGAATGTGTCTAAGTGGTCTTCTGCCTTCACTACCTTGTCATTGTCATACTTCATTAAAAGCTTCTCCGTGTGTCTTGGCATCTTATGCAGGAAAATCGGGAGTGCTAATGGGCCCTGAGTCATCCATTCTAGATTTTGTTGTGCCATTTTGTCCTCTTCTTCGTCCTCCTCCTCTTCTTCGGAATATGATGATTCTTCCGTTGAACCTATTGGTTCATCTTCACCTCCACCTCCTCCGCTACCCTCCCCTCCGCCTCCTGCACCAGAACTTGAGCCCAAGATTAAGAGGTTGTATTCTTCTTCCTTTCGAAATATTGGAGGTCCCTCTTCTTTTTCCACAGCTTCTACCAGCTCTTCAAGAGTGGCAAATATTGATTCTTCCACAGATGAGACTAACACTCTTATGGGAGTAGTCTTTTGCTTCCTCTGTGAATATGGAAGAGCATATACTCCTGGAATCAGTCCAATAGCTTTAATGAATTGACGGGTGATGGGACGGACAACGCGGATATGCTAACACAAAATTTCATCTTTGGGTCTAGGAGGTGAGAAATGACCAACTTTAGAGTTGCTCGTAGGGGAGAGGGTATGAGTGTTATTCCTTAACCAGATAATGGATGAGTTGGGTCGGTGGGACAATAAGCCATAAACTGTTGGTTGCCTTCCTTCTAGCACCAGAAATGTTGACGGTGCTAGACCTACTAAGATTCAGGGGATCTCCTCGGTATGAAGTCCCAACTAGACCTCACACTGTTTGGTGTAGGAGTCCCATCCGATACGATGGACCAGTTACCATTTACTTAGATATTTTCCTTAGCTCTTGTTTTTCATCACATGAGAGTGTTATGATGGTGTCTTCGAAAGTGAGGTGAGTGTGTAATGTATCTTATGTCTCAGTTCTATTAATGCAAAGGGGGAGAATAAAGTGAGCCTATAAGTGAGAGGTAATAATACCACCCAGGAAGAGACACATGTGAACGAGAAAGGTTTGCCCAGCACCCAGCAGAATAGTCCACAGCGGATGCGGCAGCCCTTAAAATCGAAGTGAAGGTGACAACATGTACACCACCCAACGAAGTAGTCCACATGGATGTGACGGTCGTTGTAACCAGAAAACAAAGAAGGTTTGTTAATAATCTCATGGAGTAGTCCACAAGGATGTGACAACGATGATAACCAATGCACAAAGGTGGTCTCTCTACTATCCCGCAGAGTAGTCCACAGGGATGAGATAGTGGTGATAACCAATAGAACACATTCCCAACAATGTAAATACTAAAACAACCAGAGTAGTTCAACTATCTTAGTACAGGTGAAACAAACATGCATTACAAATGTCAAAAGAATAGTCTTACAAACATCTACAAAACATGCATGAAAATGTGTTAGTCTTAACATGCATATGAATTAAGCAAAATTCCCATGACACATTTTTACACCATATATCACTAGTCCTAGTAGTGGGACAATGGAGGCACTCCTTGCTCCTTAAAGAACTGACTGTCTACACTCAAGGCTATGTGGGAGGAGCCAAGGTGAAAATTCATTGCTCATATAATGGGAGGGGTATATATAGCCAAGGATGATGGTTGAACCTTATGATCCTTGGACTACCCTCATGACTGTTGAACTTCCTATGACTTTTCAACTGACATGACTCTTCAACTTCTTGTGTGTGTCCATTGGACATTCACTTTACATTACATTCAGTTACAAAAGATAAGGTCCATAGTAATGATGTGGCCTTGACAATTCATGACACAATTTGACACGACATTGTTGACATGTACTGGTTAGCTATGGTGTACATGTCAATTTGTTGCACTGCTAAGTGATGGATGTACTCTTAGGTGTGCTTTGTCTTCTCCTCTGAATGAATTGGTGCTACGGGGTCTTCGATGGTCTTGGTCTTGTAATGTGGTTCCATGAATTAGTTCCTTTTGCTTGTTGATTCATATGCTTTGTTTGTTCATCCAGCTCCAAGTAAGTCTTCTAGCATGTGCGCTCCTTCTTCATCTCATTCATCATCTTGCCATGATCATCAGTGTACTTGTTCTTGCAATTCACTCATGACAAGAGGACATCAAATCCTAAAAGTCCTAGTCTATCATGATGCGTTGTTTTCCTTATTCCAGGCCTGGGACAGATGACAGGCTGGGAAGAGGGCCCAATAACTATGCATTACACAGTTCTAAGTGACAATAAGGGAGGACTGGTCACTGAGACTGCACAGAGTATAGCTCAAGCTTGGACAAGGAACTCTGGGGCACAGTCTTCACTGTTGGGGAAAACTATGCAAAGGCCATGAGGAGGAAAAATTGCGCAGCTAAGGACACCAGTAGGAGCTGCAAGTTTTGACCCTGAGGGACACCTCTGCGCAATTTCCAGAGGGAAAACAGGGCAGGATAACAAAGGGACCAGAGGACAACTCTGCGCAGTTTTTTAGAGCAGTGAGTCTCGACTGAGGGAAGTTAATAGGAGGATATTTTTCCACAATTTCTGGGAGTAGTGCATGCATAGGTCTCTGTACAATGTGGGGTTATAGCAAGCAGGAGGGAGGCTTGATGATTTTTCTTGCAAAGTGCATGGTTCAGATAGCTAGTGAGGTAGTTTCTGTATAGTTATAGGAAGGAAGAAATGCTACTCACTTATGGGATTGCGAAGTGAAACTGAACCAGAGGACAACCTCAAGAACTACACAATTCCAGATAGCAGAGCACACCACTAAGGGTGGAGACTACGCAGTGCAGCTCAGTCAAGGTCTAGTGAAGTGAAGTTTTTCCATCGAGAGATTTTTAGGAAAATGGCTAACTGTGAGAGGAAAGTGAACTTGTGATGACTCAACATTATGATCACACACTTAGCATGATTTGACAATATGACAACACTAACCACCATAACAACATAGCAAAGAATGACCCTTTACGAGACTATCTAGAGTTGAAAGCGACAAGTGCGACACTTGGGATAGACCTTTGGATGACCATGACGACACTTGCTTGACAGTGCTTATAAATTTGTGTGTGAGTGTGACGGGTGTTCATATAGCTAAGACAACCCAAACACACAAAGACAAACCTTCAAAATCACTAGAACAAGATCATAAGCCTGACAAAGCAATCAACATGCCAAAAGATGATAGTTTGTTAAGCAAGCAAAGGGTGAAAAAGACTCTAACAGAGCTTAAGGAATGAGCTCGATTGTTTACAACCATCAAAGGAAAAACCAAGGAAGGCTGTGAAACTTGAGTGCAAGCCAAAATTTTGGAGGGTGTTGTAGCTGCTATAACACTTGGTGACACACTGGTTGAATACCAGCTTCTCTATTTTGGTTTGTTTTTAGTGCAGGTCCTTGGTCCTTTGGGGAGTATTGATTCATCGTGTAGATTTTTTCGTCTTCCCCGCTTACCCCATGGAAAGACATGGGTCACCTTGTACCAACTCAGTTGAACACAGTACAAGATTCAGCCATATCACAACATTTCGAATTAGGAAGGGTGATTTGTCTTGCAATCTTAAGATTTTCAGAGTATAGTTTTTCATCTCTGGTGTTGCTCCGCTGCCAACAAGCCTGGACGGTACCCTAGCAGAGTCACACAACAACACAAGCATTTCTCCACTACCAGCAAGCTTTGAAAGTACCCTAGTGAAGTTGCATGCTTCACCACTCTGCGTAGGAAACCTTTCTCTTCTTTCGCCTTTGTTATTTTTTAAAGAGAAATGTGCATAGGCACTTATTTATTTTTGGGGTGTAAGAGGGATCCCGACTTATTGAGAGTAGGAGAGGTTGTTCCTTTAGAGAAGCATGTAAAGACCTCTGATTCAGGCATGAGGTTTCCCATACTGGACAATGATTCATGGTTTGACCAAAACTCTCCTTACAGACAAATCATATTTTTTGTCAAGACTTCATCGGCCAAAAGTTACAACCAACCACAAAGTAGACAGACACAGGACTGGACAAGTGCTGGAGTGTCACAAGACTCTTTGAACTTCATCCACATACACATTCAGAAGCAAGAATACAGTGTCGCACAACACTTATTTACAAAATCAAAACAACATAACAGTAAGGAAAACAAAATAGCTAACAAAAACAATGGAGCAAGCAATGAAAAGACTATGTAAATAACGTGGGGTGCAACCCTGGAGCATTAAAATTAATATTTTAAGTCTTGACCATTGACAGGGAGAGTGTCAATATTCCCGTCAAGGGATTGAAGATGATACGTGTGTTGGCCAAGCTTCTCGTGGACTGTAAATGGACCAATCCACGGGGATTGAAACTTCATGTGCTTGCCTTTGTCCTCATGGGGTTTGTCCCACGTTAAGACTAAGTTGCCCACATTGAATATAGTACTCCCTATAGACTTTCTTTCAAACCATCTCTTGATACAGTTCTGGTTAATTGTAAAATTTTATTTTGATTTCATCCTTTATTCCTGTAGCTTTTGCAGTGTCCATCCTACGCTAAACTAACATACACGGCTTGCCTTGGGATTCTTGGGACAACTGGAGAGTGAGAAAGTAGATGTTCGACGAGAGGATGGCTTGTTTGTTGTATACTAGGAAGTAGGGGGAGGTATTCAGAGAAGGCTTAGGTGTGACTCGGTCAGCCCATAGATCATTCACAAGAGTGGAGTGTTAGTTTCGTTGTTCAGAGTAAATGGTTTTTTTGATGATGCAGATGAGGTTCTTGTTTGTAGACTCAACAAGACCATTTCCCTGTGGGTAGTAATTAGCAGCATGTTTCAACACAATACCATTTTTCAATGCAAATTCATAAAGCTTCAATGAAGAAAAGAAATTTTGATTGTCAAAAAACAAGTGATGCAGGAACACCAAACCTGGAGATGATGTTCTATTGTAGGAAGTTGATGACTTCCTAGTCGTTCACTTGTTTCAGTGGAACTGCTTCTATCCACTGCGTGAAGTAATCTATAGCAGTCAGAATATAGTGATGTTGCTTTGATGAATGAGGGAAAATCTACCCAATGATATCCAAGCCCCATTATTGGAATGGTTCTTCCACTACAACAGGCTGCAGTGGGGCTGTTGAACTTCGGTTTTTGTTGGTGCATCTCTAATAGAATGGGCACTTGCGAGCATATGCATGTGCATCCTTGAACAATGTAAGCCAGTAGAAATTGACTTGCATGACCTTGTGTGTTGTTGTGTTACCCACAAAGTGTCCCCCGATTGGTCCGTCATCAAGATCACATAACACCTTTTCTGAATCTCTTGCCTCCATGCACGTAAGCAGTATACCATTGTGGTGTTTTCTGTAAAGCACTCCATGCACCAACTAATAACATAGCGCTTTGTGTCAGAGTGCCCTCTTATGCTGCATATAAAAATGAGAGGGCACAGTGCCATGCTCCAGGTACTGGAACACTTTTGCATACCAAGAGGTTTCGTGTGAAGTGGGAGGGGTTCACGCAATATTATACATTTATATTTCTTACTCCAAGCCTGTGAAATCTTTTTATTCCTCTTGCGCGTGCACTGCTTCCACTGTTAGTCTGCAAAGACCATGAACCTTGATGGTGTGAACTGGATTGATATCAAGATCGTACTCTTGTATTCCTCCCATCCATTTCACCCTCCTTTCACCCATCTCTTGTTGAATAAGCAATGCTCTGACTATTGGGTGCGGCACAAAGACAATGTAATGGTTCTTCAGGAGGCAAGGTTTGAAATGCTTCACCACATTGTACAATGTGTATGTGTATTTGTCCATGATGCGATAGTTGAGTTCAAGGCCTTACATGCTTGCACTCATGAAGGATATGGGTCGTTCATTATTCAACTCATCCTTCTGAGTGAGCACAACAGTAAGTGAAGTGTCGAAAGCAAAAGTATAAAGCAAGAAATATTTTGTGAAGTTTAGGTTGTACAACGTGGGTGCTTCTGCTATAGCTTGCTTGATACAGGTGAACCCATCCTTTTTCTTCTTTCCCCAACTGTATCTTGTGTCCTTCTTAATCATCTCTTCGATGGGTTTGACCTACACATAATCAGAGATTAACTTTATGAGGAATTTGATCTTCCCCAAGAAAGACTGCATAACTTTCTTGTTCACGGGGTAAGGAGTTTGCGTGATGGTCCGAACTTTATCCGGATCTACCTTGATCCCACTTTTAGCAATGATTTGTCCAAGCAGGTTACCCTCAGACACTGTAAAGATGCTCTTCTTGGGATTCAAGGATATTCCGTATTTTCGACATCGCTCAAAAAATTTCTTAAGATGGCGCAGGTGGTCTGACTGTTGTCTAAATAAGATTGTCACATCAACGAGGTAGACCATTACGCTTTGTCCAATGAGCCCATGGAATGCGATGTCCATTTCAAAATGAAATTTTGCGCCTGCATTCACTAGCCCAAATGGAATCCTGCGAAAAGCAAGCATACCCCACTTGGTATGAAATTTTGTTTTGAGTCTGTCAGGCTTTGGTACCAGAACCTGGTTGTATCCTGAAAAGTTGTCAAGCATAGAAAAAATCACTGCTCCAGATATTGTCTGCAGTTGCTCCAGGTGGATGTTGGTGTCTACTCACTTATTCCACTTGAAACCCCACCATTTTCTCTTTCATTTTTTCATTTTCTGTAATTGTAGCACAATTTACTATTTTTGGCAGTTTTTTTCCTCTTGAACTTCTAGAGTCGTTTTGAGGCGCTACATGACGTTTTTTGGAAAAATCGGGGCCACTTGTAGACACAAACCAATGTTGTTCAGTCAGAAGTTGTAGTCCTTGGATACATATTTCTAATGAGGTATTGTGCGCCTCAAACATAGATCGTATGCCAAAGTTACGACCCCGGGAAATTGATGTACTGATTTACCCAAACGGGGCCCATAGTTTTCGCGCTTCATCTCCAATGGTTAGGTTTTTGGATGTTTAGGGTTTTCCATTATTTCTCAATAATAAATAGGCCTATGAGCCTCATTGTAACATATTTTAGAGGCATGTAGCCACCACATCTCTTCTCATAGATAAGCTACCATTGCCTGGGATAGTCTTATTTCTATTCTATTTATAAGCATATTTCAGTATGTGATATTAATGAAATGAAGTGTTATTTCTATTGAATCTCTATATTTATTGTTATATCTGTAATTTGTTGTGTTATTGTGTGGATCCATGCATAGATACATAGATTTATAAAAAAGAGTGCCCACATAAGTGAAAAGGTTATATCCAGATCAACAATATATGCTCCATGGAGGGCATTGGGTAGTTATCCTTGTCTGAGGCGTGAATGAGATTACAGAAATCTACGGAAAGGCAGATCTCCTGAGACTTCTTTTGAAAATGTACTAGATTGGAAACCCACATGGAATGCCGAACTTTGTAAATGATCTGAGCATCCAACAACTTAGTCAATTCTTTATGTATAAGGGGCACAAGTGAAGGATGAACTTTCCTTAGCTTTTGCTGAAAAGGCTTGGTCCCTTCCTTGATTGGAATGACATGCTAAATTATTCATGTGTCATATGTCTTCAATTCATCGTATGTCCATGCGAACACATCACAGTACTATCTGAAAAGGCGGATGAAATCTTACCGATCTTATGATGTACAACACGTACCGAGATTTACGAACTTCGGATCCTTGTCTATTCCCAGATTAACTTTTTCGTGCAACGTAGATTTGTGGGTTTTAGCATTCACGGATCCCTAAACGATGCAAGTCATACAGCTTCTCCAATGATACCACACCCTCAGGGATGAAGTTTCCTTTGCTTGCATCGGCTGCATCCTTCAGATACTTCTCATGCTCATCCTCCTTTATTGTTGCGTCTTTGAAGACATCAGAGTTAGCCATGAAATGCAATATTTGTTGATCATCATAAATAAATGATTAAATTAGTGTTGATATCCAGGACAGATCATTTATACAAAATCTCAACAGAAAATCTATCCCTTAACGGTGACATCCTAGCAGCTGCATTTGCCAAGGCATCTGCAGCTGCATTACGCATTCTTGGTACAAAAATAATATCGAAAGCCTGAAATTGAGAAATGATTTGCCATACCTCTTATTGATAATTCTTAAGATAGGTTGACACATAGTGTATAGTGTTATGTAACTGATGCACCATGGTATCTCAGTCACCTACCACATTTAGAACAACAACGTTGAGGCTGATGGCTTTTTGTAAGCCCAAGATGAGTGCTTCATAATCTGTGGTGTTGTTCTTGCACTCAAACTCGAAGCAGCTAAATATCAAGTGTTTTCTCTACAGTGTGTCTGTCAAAACACAACTGGCTCCAGATCCCTCCTATGTCTCGGATCCGTCAAAGTACATGATCCACATTTCGTCTCTACAAGGACCACTTTCCTCACTAGTACTACTATCACTAATATTTTTACAAATTATTGTACAAGTTTCATTTTCACTAGTTGGCCATGGAAGGAGACCTAACTATGTGCCTGGTGGGGTGGGGGATGGAACTGCAAGATAGCACCCCAACTATGCTTCTAGAAAGCAATTGCCAAACATAAGTTCTGTGAAAGCGACCAATTCATTTTCTCCATTCAAGGGAGTCACATTGTGCTTCATGAATCTCTCTAACAACACCCGGATTTGGTTGTTTCTGCCCTTATACGAAAGCCATAGGTGTGACCAGTCAGTCGCAAAGTATCCTTGCATCTTTCTTTACCAGTCTCTATTGAGAAACATGTTGTATGCTTTTGGGATGTCCATAATCACAATATTGATGCATTGATGAACCCGTCTGTCGAACGATAATTAGATGATCACATCCCAGAGTTCATCGATTTTCAGCACACATGTTCTATCAAGTTGGATGATCTACGTAGTTGTCTTGCTCCATTGTGCATTGATCTTCTTAGCGATGGAGAGTGGCATGAAATTGACTGATGCGCCAGAATCAACCAAACAATTATGGACATTGAAACTGAAGCTTTCAAATGATAACAGGAAAGGTGGTTTGATTGAGTTCATGTCCTCTATGCAGAGCGCGTTGAGCATAGATGCGAGTGTGTGAGGAGACTTACGTGATCCCTAATTGGAAGAGGTAGCATCACCTGTAGAGGTTTGCCCAAGTGTGTAGCAAAGAATGTCCTCTTGACTCATGATTTTGGTTAACTCATATAGAGATATGTTTTCATGAGTCTTCTTCATATCTTCCACAATGTTGTAATCTAGAGCGGGGAGACTCACTAAGGTGTCCGAGGGTAGACTTGAGTTCGTGGTGTCCGGTGGGCTACTCTTGTCTTCGCTGCTCACAGACGTACTTTTTTCTATAGTTAGCTTCATGGACTTGCTTTAAGTTTTTTGTGTTAAGTTGACTGGCAGATCTACAGTCCTTAACATGTATTTTCTTATTTTATCTCTCTATATCTCAAACATAATGGGGACCCCTTGACTTCTTGAGTTGTACCGATTATTTTTCTTTGGGTTCAGACTGTCACTCAGAGGCTCCTTCTCAGTGGTGGTCTTCTGGGTGTGCGCAAACACTAATACATGTTTACTACATGCCCAGTACTTGGGGATTGATCATATGCAACATCTTCTTCATCTTCATCCTCGGGCTCATCTTGTTCATTAGCCACGAGGTTGTTGGACAACCGTGTGGCCATGCTGCTCATCGTATGGTTCCACTCTAGGCATGTTATTTTTGAGTGTTGTTCACAGTGGAATGAGCATTACGAGTCTATCGCAAGCTTGTCAAGGTTCAACACAGATTGAAGCTCTGCACTGATTTGGCTAGCTAGCTGATGTTGTTTCCTGAAACCACATTATTCTTTGGTGGGTACCTAGAAGGCCTGCTGCTCACGGTTGTCTCACTCACCTGATGTTTGAGTTTAGCAACTTCGGCAGTTAGGGCTTGAGGAGAGGAGTAAGGATTCCAATGTCACTTGCTTCATTTTCCTTAGCCTTACTCATAGAGGTCTGAGACCTCTTACCCATGTCCTTGGAGTCCTTAGTGGATTCATCATCTGCAATGATTCCAATAGTGTTGTAGAGTCTCATGACTATTTTGTTTTTTACACTCTTTCCATTCATTTTTCCTCTTTTCATTATTGCTATCAACTCAAATAAGCAATAAACTATAGATTTGGACATGGTAAGGTACTCAGATGTATTATTTTTCATATTTATTAATGTGCCTTATTGGTAAGTTAAAATATTGCAATAACTACAAAATTAATATGATTCTGCAGCTGGTTCAAGATTCCACAACTATCTCCATGTTTTGTCGGATTCCAGTACGCTAGGCAAGCAAATAAGCACATGGGCAGATGGGGATTGATCTCCTCATGGATGTCCTCCTATTTTCCTAAGCCAAATCATCAAGGAAATCGATTAGTGGCGCAGTCAAAGAAACAGGCCGATACGTGGATAAACAGAGTAGTGAGAGTTCAGATAGATCACGACTCTATGATTTTCTTTCCAAATAGAAAATCATAAAGAAACTTTATTACTTCATTATAGATTAGAAATCATATTAGGATTGTTTTAAGTTTAATAAGGAATAAAATCTCAATCTGTTGAGCACGAATTCTATATAATATAACTTTGTAAACAGAAAGCAGGGAACATGTATGTAATATTTGAATGACTGCTTGAAGTTGTATAACTATGTTCTTTTCAATTGAAGAAGTATTCTCTTCCACCTCATGTGCAATTAGTTGTTGAATTAAAGTTCTAAGCATGTTTTTTTTGTGGATGGCCCCTCCAAACAGTTGAGGTTCAATCTTTTACGTTTAGCTCAATCATTTCGTTTTCATTATTTCCATAATTTCATTATCGTAGCTTCAGTTTCTTTGTATTCATTTGTTTACAGTATTTCATTTGTTGTCTACCAATTTCAATCATTTATATGTTTTCTAAAATATAACCATGCATATAATCTTCTTCCTTTCATAGCAAATACATTTCATTACATCGCATTCCTTTTGTTTTTGCTTTATCACTTCAAAATTGAATTGTTAATTACAGTATGGAGATTTTAACATAGGATGCTTTGTAAATTTATTCTAGAATAGAAATGATTCTTTTTTAGAACAGTGATAATTGTCTTTCTAGAACATAAGTAGTTTATTCATAGATTTTAGAATAACTTTCTTTTTAGTTCTTTTCAAAAACACAATTTTCTTAAATAAGCTTTCGTAGGATTTGCATAGTTTTGCTTTTGCATCACCTTGCATAATAATTATTTTGAAACTAACGATAGTTAGTTAAATAGGATCATGATAGCTTGTTTTACTTTTCTTTTCAAGAGTTGATTATAGAAATTTAATTGTAAATCCTCAATTTCATTAGGAACATAAGAATAAAGAAAATCCTTAAAACAAACACAATCGCCATTTTAATAAACTCAAAAAGGCTTCTAGCATATATAGTGCGCTTGCACTTCACAAGTTTACCAACTCCGGTCGATAATTTATGCAAGCAATTTAAGAACATTAAATTGACTAAACATTTTGGCACCGTTACTAGGGAAGTGTAAATAGTAGTCTTGATTTCTTATATATATATATATATAACAAACAATAAATAAATAAATAAAACATGATATGCATAGGGAAAGAAACTTTAGGGATAGATTTGTAGGTAGAGGAAAGAGCTTAATTCCAACAACGTCACTTACCCCACCATGACCTCATAGTGCCACACCACCCACACAAACTCAAATTCCATCCATAGCAGGCAAACATAAAGTTCCTAAGGTATTAAGATCCAAAATACAACCTAGAGATTCACCAAATTCATCAACAGAAGCCATAATAGAAGAAGATCCCATATCCCCAAAAAAAAGAATAATTTTCCTATCTTCAACTGGAGAACAACTTCTAGCTCAGGAGTTGGAAATCCCTACTAAAGAAGAGGAAGAAGAAACCTACTTCCAACCATTGATAGAAGAACCATAGGAACTAGAGGAATTTCATAACCCAATCTTAGAACCAGAACCAGAACCCTATATTAGTTCTGAAGCATCTACAATGGTTGGAGAAGGGGAAGGACAGGTACATAATTTGAATAGTTAACAACCTAGAATTAGAGGGGGAACATGAGGTGGAAGACAAGGTGGAAGAGGTCGAGGAAGAGGAAGAGGAAGAGGAGATGATATAAATCCATAACCCTTTGGATTTCCAATCCTCGATGAAGATACAACTGTAACAATGAAAAATATCTCACCCTCTATCCTTCCAAAATTTCATGGATTAAGGAGTGAAGACCTTGAGACATTTCTCTTTGAATTTGAAGTGTTTTGTAGATCATATGATTATCTACATGCTTCTCAAAAGTTGAAATTATTCCCTGCAACCCTTAAAGATGCAGCATTAAAATGGTTTATGGGTTTAGGAATAAACTCCATAAGAACATGGGAACAAATGAAAACTACATTCTTAGAGAAATATAAGGATTATTGTATGCCCCATAACATTAAAGATGAAGTATTTAAAAAGATACAAAAAGAATATGAAAATCTTGAAGATTTCGTCAAAATATTTGCTTACAATGTACAAAGGGCAAAAATGAATAATCTGGATGAGGAAACTTTGAAAGCTCTCTTATTAAAATCCATCAAAGATGAGTTGATTGATCTTCTCAATTTAATGGTTAAGGGAGACATTTCTCAGTTGTCACTAGGAGAAATTTGTGAGTTGTGCATACACATTTCAAGAGGCAAAGCAAGAATCGAGAAAAATCCAAGAGATACTCTTTTATCAAGGATTAATAAATCTGCAGCTGGGACAGTAAGTAGAGAAGAATTAGGAAATTTTCTTGATAATTTTAAAACATATAATTTAGGGAGCCTTAGTGAACAAATTGACACCCTTAAAATACAAAGCAAGAAAAAGCTGAAAATGTTGCATTCTCCATTTTTTTCCCTAAGTGTAGAAAGAAACATGCCTTGAGAGAATGTTCTCTTGATTTAAAAAGTGTAGAAACTTGTGTTATTTGTGTGGAAAATCATGATACAAAATAATGTCCCTCAATACCAAGTCTTAAATATGTTTATCAATAAGGAGTACCAAATCAGGCAGATCCTCTTTTTTATTGCTAAAAGACCTTGGCAGAATCCACAACCAAATACAGCTCAAGGTTTTAATACTCAACCATTTACACAATCTTCACAAATTAATTGGACTACCCCAATGCCTTGGCAATATTGGCCACAACCTTGGTCACAAGGATGGAAAAATCCTTATGGAAAATTCCCTCAATATCCTCAATTTCCACAATTTCAACAATCATATCCTACTTTTCCTCTACAATATTATCCTTAGCATGTTCAATAAACTCAGCCTCACAATTTGAATCTACAACTTTCACTACCATTTCCTCAAAGACCAAACCAATTTCCTGTTGTTGTAGCGACTACAACACCCTCCAAAATTTTGGCCTGCATCTAATTTCGAAGCCTTCCTTGGGTTTTTCCTTGATGTTTGCAAGCACTTGGGTTCATCCCATGAGCCCATGTTGAGGATTTACACCCTCCTCTCTTAACCATTTATCGGACATCTTTTTGCATGTCGATCACAATGTCCTGCTTGCAGTCATGTTCTGGCCATGCACAAGGTCTGCCTTCATGTGTACAAGTTGTGTCTATTGTGTAAACATCCATCACACTCACACATGAAGTTGAATGCACTGTCACGCAAGTGTCATCGTGGTCTTTCAACAATCTATCACAAGTGTCACGCTTGTCACTCACATGTCGGTTAGTCACATTGAGTGTATGTTGTCTTGATGGTTCGAGGTGTCTTATCGTCAAATCATGTTGAGTGTGTGTTCCCGAGGTCATGCATGTAGGAAGTCACTTGTTCACACACTTGGCCATTTTGTTGAAACTCTATCGACTGTACCATCCTCCAATAGTTGGACATACACTGAGCTGCATTGCACAATTTCAACCCTTAGTGATCATATACTGTTGCCCAGAATTGCGCAGAGCTTGAGGCTGCCTCCCAGGCAGTCTGCACTGCGCAATCTTGGAATATACTCAATCGATTATCACCCAGAACAACACAGAAGTTTCCCAACAAGCCATTTCAATATTTGTTGATCGCAAGCACATCAACCAAGCCTCAAGCTAAACAACTAGAGAGTTTGACCGGGCAGTGACCCCGAGCCTCACTCCTCCAAAAAATTGTGTTGAAGTTGCCAAGTGTGCCCACTTTTGCTGACTGAAGAAACTGCGCAGAAATGTCGGACAAACACCATGTGTCTGTCACTACACTGCCCTAAAAAATTGCGCAGTTTTCCCACCCAATCAGTCGGCTTGCTGCTCACCCGGAAAACTGTGTAGTTTTCATGAGTAGTCTTGCAGCTGCCCAGCATCCCGCTCAACTCAGAAACAATGCAAGGATGTCCAGTAGGCCAGCCTCCCAGCATTGCGTAGTTTTTTCTAGCAGCCTAAAGGTAGCCCGCTACTAGCTCCCAAAAAAATTGCTCAATTTTTCCAAGCAACCTCCCGCAACCTGCTGCCAGCTCCCCGAAGAAATTGCATAGTTTTCGCTGCCAGTCTCCCTTTGTTGTCTGCACTGTCTCCATAAAAAAATTGCACATATATGCCCTCCAACCATTCCAGATCCCATGAACAGACACTGCTAATTTGGATTGCCCATCTCAGCCTCCCAGTGACCTCTACACAATTTTCATGAATAGTGTCTGCATCCCAGCTTGAAATTTGACTTGCACAGTTTCAGAGCCTTGTCCTCTCTCCCGATCACCTGCTTCCGAAAGCGAACAACAATGCATCATGGTAGACTAGGAGATTTCTGGATTTTGTGTCGTCTCGTCATGAGTGATTGCGTATATAGGTACATGGATGAGACATGATGCGACGACGAACGGGATGAACATGGAGTGCATGTGAGGAGATTATTTTGCAAATGGATGAACAAGTAATGCTTGAAAGGAGATTTGTCCGTGAATGGATGAACACATGGAGCATGCCAAAGTACAAGTGAAGGAGCGATGTGCAAATGCAACATCAATGGAACACCAAGACCATCAAAGACTTTGCAAACCTTTCCATGCACAGGTGAAGCTATGATACACCAAGAGCACATCCATCACTCAGCAACACTACAACTCGACATGCACACCACCACTAGCATGAACACACCATCTCTGTCGTGTCGAGTCATGTCATGAGTCATCTCGGCCACATCACTATTGTGGGCACGCTGTTGCAATCAATGTAATGTAACATGGAAGTCCAAGAGACCCACATGTAAATTTGAAGAGTCATGTAAAGTTGAAAAGTCATGTAAGTCAAACAGTCACAAGGGCCAATTTTACCCTTGGCTATAAATACCCCTCATTTTTACATGTAAAATAATTTTCACCTTGGCTCCTCCCACATAGCCTTGAGAGTATGTAGTCTTTTCTTTGAGGAGGAAGCAGTGGCTCCAATGCCCCGTTATTGGGGTTAGTAATGTACGGTGTACTGATGTACCTTGGAAATTTCACTTAACTCAGAAGCCTGATAACATGCCAACACATTTTTACACATGTATTATATTTGTTTGTAAGACTATTCTTTGGACACTTGTAATGCATGTTTCTTTAACCTGTGTTAAAACAGTTGAATTATTTTGGTTGTTCTAATACATATGCTTATGAAAATGTGTTGTATAAGTTGTTAACGTTGTCTCGCTCGTGTGGACTATCTCGTCAGACACTCGACATAACCATTCCCAAAACTTGTTATTATGATCATTGCACTCATGTGGACTACTCCATTGGGTGTTATACGTGCTATCCATTCACTGTGTGTTTATGACTCCCGCATCGGTGTGGAATACTCCGCCGGAAGTTGTGCATGTCCTATTGTGTTGCGTGTATCTAACAGAGTTGGGACTATTCCCTTTCGACTTGAGACTCACTTCCACCTCAACCCTCTGTGGTGAAAGAACCTTGACAAAAGTAACACTAAGCACTCACCAAGCACGTGAACCTCATTGTTCAAATACAAAGTGGACCACTGTCATCTGCTAACAAGCAAGAGCTAAGGAAAACCTTTAAGACAATGGCAACCAGGCCATCATACCGGATGGGACTCCTAAACCAAATGGTGTGAGGTCTAGTTGGGACTTCATATCGGGGAGATCCCCTAAATATTGGTGGGTCCAGCACCATCAACACCTGCCTAACCACTTCCAAATCTAAATAATAATAAAAATTCACAACCTATTTACAATATGGAAGGACAAAATTTTCAAACCTACATGATAACTCCACTAGATATAAACAATGTTCAACTTAGACATGGTAAAATATTAGAAAATAAGTCCCCCTTAGTTGTTATTCAAGAAAGTGAAAAAGAAAAGATCTTTGAAGAATAAAAGTCTCTTAATGAAAAAGAAAAAACTCAAAAACAAGTTACTCCAACACATTCAAATAACCCAACTCCTATTATGGAACAACCTTTAGTATCTGTTTCAAAACCACCTTTCCCTGAAAGATTAAGAATTGATGAAGGGGCAAAAAAACAAATTTTATTGCGTGATTACGACATGTTAGATGAACTGAAGAATGTTTGCATAAAGATTCCTTTGCTTCAAGCCATTAAGGAAATACCAATTTTCACAAAAATAATTAGGGACTTGAGCATAAAAAGACCTTGAATAAAAAGAAAAGAAATCAAAAGAATCCAACTTGTTGGAAAAATTGCAGATATCATGATGGGTAAAACAACAATTCAGAGAAGTCCCATTGTGAAAACACACATTAATGATGTGGAGATCCCAAGTACATTGATTGATATAGGAGAAGCCTTAAATATCATGAGTAAACAAACTATGAATCAATTAAAACTTTCTAATCCTCAATATACACCTACACTATTACAATTGCCAAGTAGATATGTAATCAAACTTGATGGTGTATTAGAAGTCATAAATGTATCCTTAGATTCTTGGGAATACCATGTTGATTTTATGATTTTAACACCCAAGAATAAATTAGGAGGACATCCATTGATTCTAGGAATACCATGGCTGGCTATAGGCGATGCTTTTATAAGTTGTAGATCTGAAGATATGTTCATTTCTGATGGGAGTGCAACAAATAAATTCACATTTTATCCACCAACAAAAACAATAGTAGAGGTTGAAAATGAAGAATGGATAGATGATGATTTTGATTTAAGACCAATCTTTGCTACTTCAAAAATAGATGAAGAAGATCAAATTTTAAATTTAATGGAAAATAATGAATTTTCATCATATTGTGAATCTAGTTAGAATTTTCAAGAACAATGCAATATTGAATATTTATCATCTCGACAACTATCCTATCATTCAATGGTAAATTTTGGCAATCCTACAATTGAAATATTCCGAGGAAAAACTTTGAATATCAATAATAATTTGGAATAATTTCAAAAGAAATAATTAATCAAGATGTTACAAGAACATTCATTTGCTTATGCATGGGATTATACTGACATGAATGGAATTGATCCTAATACTTGTAAACCTCATTTATACATTGAAGAAAATCCCAAACCAATTCGACAACCTCAAAGAAGAATGAATCCAAATCTAAGGGAGATTGTTAAGGAAGAGCTACAAAAATTGTTAAATGTCAATTTCATTTATACAATATCAGACAGTCAGTGGGTTTCACCCTTAGTAATTGTCCCTAAAAATAATGGAAAATGGAGAGTATATTGACTATAGATAATTGAATAAAGCCACTTTAAAATATCACTTTCCACTCCCTTTCATAGATCAAGTTTTAGATTCATTGGCGGGAAAGAAATATTTTTCAATTTTAGATGGTTTTAGTGGGTATAACCAAATCCAAGTAGCCCAAAAACACCAAGATGAAAGTACCTTTACCTACGCATGGGGAACTTATGCTTATCGAGTACTTCCTTTTGGATTATGTAATGCTCCTGCAACATTCAAAAGAGCAATATTAGGCATTTTTTTCTGATCTAATTCATGATTTTGTGGAAGTATATATGGATAATTTTACAATTTATGGAAATTCTTTTGAAGAAGCTCTTAAAATTTTGGAAAAAGTTCTCATTAGATGTAAAGGGGTAAATCTCTCATTAAGCCATGAAGATATGTTTTATGATGTTTACTGAGAGAATTGTTTTGGGAAACCAAATTTTAGGAAATGGAATTAGAGTGGACACATCTAAAGTAGAAGTTATTTCTAAATTATCAATTCCAACCTGTCAACGAGATGTTAAAGGTTTTCTTGGTTTCGTTGGTCATTATAGAAGATTCATAGAAAACTTTACAAATTTTGCATCTCCATTTTTCAAACTTTTTACAAAAGACTTCAATTGGAATTTTGATTGCCAAAAGGCCTTTGAGTCATTAAAAGAGAAAATCTCTAAAGCACCCATTCTTAGAGGCCCATATTGGAAATGACTTTTCACATTTTGATTGATGCTTCAGACACAGCTTTAGGATTTGTACTAGGACAAAAAGACTTAACTCCATATGCCATTTATTACACCAGTAAAAATTTGACTCCTGCAGATTTAAATTATACTCTCACAGAGAAAAAACTTTTAGTTATTGTTCATGCCATCAATAAATTCAGAAATTTTATTACTCGCCATGAAACTTTTGTACATACTAATCATTCTACAATTAGATACTAAATGAATAAGTCAATCACTAATGGCAGAATCACTAGATAGTTGTTGTTGTTGCAATAGTTTAACATTACTATTATGGATCGACCTGGAAAACAAAATACAGTTGTTGACTTTTTATCAAGGATTCAAAATGATAACAATGACATGTGTTTAGTCTAAAATGCAGATGCAAATTAGAGTTTCATTTACTATAAATCTGGGTAAGTAAACTTCAAGGATCATCCAATATATATGGACTTAGAGACAAACAAAACTAAGCTAGGTGAAGAAATTCCAAAGCTCCCTTACAGGAGGTCTTCATTGGGATCTCCAACACCTATTCAGTCATTTAACAAAATGAAATCTAAAGACATTGTGACAAGTGTAAGAAATATTAAATCTCCCTTACAGGAGACTGTCCATTAATATTTCTAACATCTTAATCAATTAACTAAGAAATGAAGGCATTTAAACATAATTCAAATTGATCACATGAAATATTAAAGCTCTCTTACAAGAGACTATTCATTTATATTTCCAGCATCAAGATATTTAAACTAATGAAATTAAAAACATAAATGAAAGAAATCTTACTATACCAAAACAAGTATGCAAGTGAGGCAATGGGGGCCCTCCGTAGCTCCACAAGCATGCTTCGAAAGAAGTCAAATGTAGAAGAAAATCCAATCCATTTTATTTATCATCAATTGCAAATTGCAATTACAAGCTCCAAGTTCTACATTCCAAGAGGTCCTAAACTCTACATCACAATGATTCTAAAATCTAAAATTACAAATGAAGAACTAAGTTTCTAGATTCTAAAAATTAAGATTATAAATGAAGGAGATAACACTTCTATTTATACAAAAGCTATGATAACAAACTCATAAATGTAAATCCACTATTCCCTCCTTTGACCCGCATATTTCTCAACCAATGGTGACACATATCCCTATCCTCCATGAGGTCCATGATCTTCTCCATGAGGTCCATGATCTCCTCAAATTCGAATTTGAACATAGAGTGCCACATAAAGATGCCTTGGAAGCTTCCTTTGTACCTACACATGTCAACAAACTCATTCTAATTCTTAGGTATAAGCATATGGAGATTATTTTCTAAAGTTTAATCATAAATTATCTTTAAAATGCTAAGAACTAGTAATGTTTTGGAAAACACAAAGGTAACCCATATAATGATGAAAGTGAAGCTAATGTGATGACATGGTGGTGGAATAGAGGTGAGAAAATGTGTAAATGGAGTGAAAGTGGATGTATTTTAAGGATAATTCCTATGTCCAAAATATCCCCAAACTGAATGTATTGCATGTCCTCATGCAATCTATTACATTACTTTTGATACTTGAGCTTTCGCTTAGACTTTGCATGATATCGTTTGCTTAACTTTTGCAAAGTGTGTTTGTTGAATTGCAACTTGGTTGGTTCTTGTGTTTCAACCGTATTTTGTTTGTTGCATTCAAATTCAATGTATGATCTTCGCATAATGATCATGTGATTTTATTGCAAAATATTTCGTTGGAATGCATCATGGTTGGTTCTTGTGTAACAACCATGATTGTGTTGGCATTCAATTATCTTTTAAATACATTTTACAATCCATTTTTATGTTCATGATGATGTAATAGTAAATATATTTTGAAATTATGTGGGTTTTAGAATGTGATAAATGAATATGGAAAAATATGACGGTGACAAAGTATGAATGTAAATGTATCTCTCCCCCAAACTGATGGTTTTGGCAATTTTATGAAATGAGGAAAGGAAGTTTTTTCCAAAAATTATCATTCTAGCTTTCAAGGAATTAAATGGTTAAAAGTTAGAAAATATCATACCTCAACTTACCCTTTCAAAAATGGATGAGAACTGTGCATGTGTGGCTACAAAATTTTGATCATGTTCTTCTTTAATTGGCTGTGAAAATAGTGGATGAAGTCGAAAAAGTGAATCTTTTATTGTTGATGCATCTCCTGCTAAATCTGTTGCTGGATCTTCTGTTGAATGTTCGGAATCTACTGTTGAATGCGGCTGAAAATGTATAAGGATTGGAAGGTATACAAAATTTAGAATTTACACTTCCCCCCCAAGCCCTGCTGATTGACTTTTCCTCAAGTCATGTATATCAAAAAAACAGAATAGTAATGAAAGTAAATCTGCTTCCTCAGCTACAAAATGATAGGTCTTCAAGTCTTCAACGCTTGTTGGCACAATTATTGTGATGTGATTAAATGTTTCGGTGTCGAACATAACAAGAAATTGTTAACTTAGTGGTCATTGATGGATGCCGCTAGTCAACACGAGAGCTCCCATATTTGATGTGGATGAGAGTCAAGGTGCCCCGAACACATCTTTCTAAGTATGATTGAATTTATTGTTGTCGAATACTCAGAAGATCTGACGAACAAGGGACATTGATGTATTCCCTTGTTTATCGGCATGATAGCTTGCCCTTAAGGCATGCAAGCTTCAAGGTGTTTTTAGAAAAATATTTAGACTCAAGGACTATGGACTCAATGGTGTATGGAAGCAAGGTTTTATTCGCAAGTGTAGGTAAAAGGAAAATGATAATGAATCCGTAAAGTGGGCCAAAAAGTTTGTAGATGACCTTCGTTGGTTTTATTGGTGGGTTAGGATTGAAGGAAATGTAATGAAGTGTATGTGGAATGTAATGAAGTGTTATGTAGGATTGGTTAATGACTCTTGTTGGGGCAAAAAAAATGATTTATGGCATGCAAACTTTCAAATATAGTAAATCTTCACGTTGAATTCAAGTGTGGATAGGTATTTCACCATCCTTGTACCTTTTCAAATAATCCGCAAGTCTTCAAATTTGCTTATCTGTCATGCAACATTTGAAATCATTAAACTATTACTGGAAGTTCAAGAACTTGTAATTTTCTGGATATTTCGTTTATGTTCATGGACTTGTTCCTTAGGATTTCTCATGAAATTAGTCATTTGAAGACCAATTGTCGTCAAAATTTAATCCCCTTAATGTTTAGTTGATCATATGAAACCTGCTAAAAAAAACTTGGCATAAAACAAAACATTGGTGTGTTCAACAAGGAATGGCCAATTCCTTGATGATTCCTATGCAAAAATTAATGCCAAATGAAACAGATTATGGGTAACCAAGAGCATAATTTTATTCCAATTCCTGATGTTGATAACAGTCCATTTTTTATAAAAATTTACCTTGAAAATTAACTCATCTCTCTTTTTGTGTTAGATGTCTCCTTCAATGTGCATGACAAAGAGCATATGGTGCATCTTAGTTTGTGTTATAAATGCATATAACCTTGATGAAACTCATTTTAATGCCTACTCTAAGCGTCCTCCAAATGTTCGATAAATGAATCCTCCTTTGTGAGATTTGCTTCCAAGTGTTTGCATGGTGCAATTTTTAATTAATGAAATCTTAGAAAGGCCAATTCATAACTTTATTTATCAATCTTAGAAAATTTTAATGGATTAGCAAAATTTCCTTCAAATTTCCAACTATCTCATGGTATCTTGAAAGTGACAAGTAAAACAACATTTGCAATTCGATGATTAACATGTGAAATTTGATTTGATACTCATGTGCCTGAATTTCATGAAGTTGCTTTTTATTTTATTTTTTAATTGTTTTTTTAGAAGAAAAAATAATTGTTTTGATTTTTATTTTTTTTAACGGAATTAATAATTTATTTCTAAATTTCACTCTATCACATATAAATGAAATTTACCAATTGAAAATAAAAATAAAAATAAAAATCTAAAATGTTAATCTAACTAATTAAAATTAATATATATAATAAAACCTCAATGATTTTTTTTGATTCTGAGAGGTTGGCTCCCAAAACCCGTGGGGCAGTCCCAAGTTCCAATATCTCACTCCAATCTTCAGTCCCACCATTTTTTTTTTTTGTGTGCTTGGTGTAAACAATGGATCAATTTTTGTTGGTGTGTGCTTGTAATGTGCAAGTGACTGAAGCTAGTTTCAAAACCAAATACCCCAGCAACCAAAACCTGCACAGTCCTTTAGGAGGAGAACATGTGCCCCAACAGTCTTCCTTCGACTTGTCCCTTGTAGGACTGTGCTTTGGTCAGATTTGGATTCACTCCTGTATCCAAATAGAATAACCCAGGTGAGTGTAGCTATATTCCAATTTCCTATAAAATCCAAAGAAACTTATTATGCTACTGATAATGAAGGCAAACGAACTTAGATTATTTTTCATTGTCTTCATCTTCAAACTCAATGTAATCATCTGTAATGAGCTTTGCAACAGCCATTGCGAAGCTTGAACACCAATTCTCTCTTCTCATCATTTCTGAAGGCTTCACGATTCTTTGCGGCCATAAACAATCAAATCCTGCAAAAAGAAAATATTTCAGATTCGAAGATGCAAAATTGAGTTGTGGTAAACAAATGCCAGAATATTTGAGACCCCTAACATTAATTAAATGATGAGCACAAAGCCATGCAGTACGACATTAGGTTTAACATGATTGTTGCCTAAAGTCAGTTATGCAGAGCTCCCTTAATGACCGAGCAACTTGTCGCATCCATTCCTTCACAAAATTGATTTTGGATAACCTTCATTGGAAATAACAATGGCCGCTGATTTTTGGGTGGACCAAAAAAAAAATCTATTGAAAATGGTTCCCTTTTTCTTCCTATTACTTTATTGTCATTTGAAGATGCTTTATGCCCAACAACTGAACTTTGATGTACATCTTTAACTCTCTGATACTTCCAATCATCAGGACCAACCCATGCATTTGATCTGGATGACACACCCCCATCCCGAAAAACATATAATCAATCGTTTTGTTCACTTAATAAATCTTTGTTATAATCCAACTCTAATTCACCATAACCCATCTACACTTTTTTAGGCCACGTTGAAGTAACAACACCACTGGAAACAGAGTCCAGGCTATTAAAGCCATCATCCTTTAGAACTTCACCATTGTCATTACATTCAAAGTTCTGAGGGCTTACATCAAAAGCTCATCCATTCCAACTTCTTCATCAAGGTTTTCCTAGTTATCAAGAGAAGATTCAAGTGTATCATCTTCATTATAGCCTCAGTTGAATTTCGGTAAGGATCATCAACGAATTTCCTTGAGTGTCGGTGAGATCTCCCGTTTAGTTTGTAAATCCATCACCATTTGCTCAATACAATCTTTTATGAAAGAGATGTTAATTGTCTCAAAACTATCTTTGTTAAATCTTTCACCGGCTTCCAATGTGCAACTTGCCTTTTGGAAATTGGTCTCTATGTCATTGTTAATATCACTAAGGTGGTTAATCAGGCTAAGCTCCCAGGTATTCCGCTGATTAATTTTATTTTCACTGGCTAACTTGATGTAGTTCTTGTAGGAGGTCTAAGATCTGATCTTTGTGGGAGGACCTAAAGTTTTCTAAGGATGTAATATCGAGTTGAGAGCCAACGCTGAGATCCAAACGCCTATTCGAAGTTGACCACATTCTGTTCTGGATCCAATAACTATGTTCCTAGCAACAGGAGCTTCATGAAGGCAGGGAATTCTGTTGAGTGAAGATATAGTGTCGAAAATATGGTACAACCTAACCCATACGTAATCAAGAGCCAGATATATTCTCAAGATAGGTAAATTCCCTAAATTATTAACCAACAGATCAACAAGAAATAAGATCGTTTTTCCTCAAAAAAGATGAGAAGAAATCACATCGCCTACACAACTGCTGAGACATCGAGTAAGAGCTTGTGAGATATTTATCTATAGTGTTGCTATTTTTGTAAAGAAAGAGTGGGCAATGCCCATATCTATAAATAAATCGTACTCTCTTCTCAATGCATTCACCCACTATTCAATCCCGCGTAGCTACAAACTGGAACGACCCTAGTATGAGAACGTTGCAGATCATGAAGTGAGCCCGGAAGGTGAAAGCTAACATGCAAAACTATTTTATCATTTATGGAGCGTAATTGAAACGCGTTAAACTTTTTTATCCTTTATGGAGCGTGCCAGCAACATTTATATGTATGTCTTGAAGCTTTTCTTAGGAGTTGGAAGCTAGCTACTGCCATGAATGAGTGCGAATGATTTTATATGATCAAATTTGCTCAATGAGGGAAGACCGTTGATGTCGGGATTTTACATGTTATTTTTGGAGTGATTTGGGTCTATCACTTTTACATCACCATAATCAAATAAATCACGAGCTCATAGACTTGAGTTTATTCAAATCTGAGCATGATCCCTAACGTTCAGGTGGTTTACCCGGATGTGGGTGATAATCAAGCCATTAATGGTGATTAGACGGACGAGTGGCGGGAGGACTGGCCACATGGCCGCCTACATCTTCTACCATGCCAACCTGAAGGGCATTCATGGCACCTTGCAAGCGCCATTAAATGGGTGCTTTGGCCGAGACCTCACCATATTGCTCACAGCCATGGAATCCACAGACCATAGCGTTGTTCCTCCTCCCGTGATCCACTGTGTTTGTCCTCCTCAAGCTATGGAGACTTGCTCACGCACAGTAATGGGAAGCCGCTGCTGGATACTCAGTTTTATTGACCTTGGCAATGGGTTTCACTTCTCCCACACTAGGCTCTGTAATTTAGCTCCTGCTCAGACATCCTTGGCTCACTCTTTGCTAAGTCATTCCACCAATCTCCTCGTTGACAACTTTCCTTTGAATCTCGCCATGGCTCGCATTCACCACCGAATGCGGAGCAGGCGAGGGGGCACTCGTGGTGTGGGCATCCGTCCTCCTGCAAAGCCCAATCCAGATTCGGTATCCCCCTCCTCTTCTACGGACATCCCAAATCCTTATGGCTCATTCTCTGGTCGGTATCTTGATACCCGTAGCGGTAGGGGACGAGCTCAATTCCAAGGGGCTGGAAGGAGGGATGTCGTTGTCCATACAGCAAATTTTTCCCTTCCCCCTCACCCAGCTCCCCACACAACGCAATTCCAATTCCACAGCACCCTGCATCAACCAGATATCACTGCCATCATCACCATTTCTTTCTTTGAGGAACTCGACCCGCCGGTTGCTCTGCCAAAGAACAATGGTGAGCAACAGAGGGCTACGCAGAGAAACAGAGACAATCACAACCCAGGCAAACAGCAGCTCGACGAAGATGTTTCCACCCTACATGGCGAAGAGATGGTTGGCAGTTAGCAGGTTGTTGAAGGTAGAATTGGCGACACGCAGGCTTTACGAAGCAAACCGGGAGACACATCAGGACAGCATGCAACTGTAGGCAGGTCCGCGGGCACTCATTCTGCTCAAGGAAGCAGCACGTCAACATCGAAGGAGGATTGGTACCAGTACGTGTGCCTGATCGAGGAAGAACTTGCCCCAGACAATCTCTAGATTCTACACTTGGCAACCAGGTGTCACCCTTTTTCCAGTTGGTTTCTTTTTTTGATGACTGAGCAATTTTGGTTATGTTTTTGTTCTGTCCAAACTTTCCTAGTTATGTTTCTGCAATGTTTGATATGTTGTTGGTCAAAACTGATAACCCCTGAGTGGGTTTTTTTGCTTTCATGGACTGGTTTCCCCATTGTTGGGGCAGTCAAGGTTAAACAATCATATTTTTTTATGAACGATGCTCAGCACTACTGAGGCCTGAGCCTCGCTATAATTATATTTTTGTTCCATATTAATAAAATAGTCTTACTTAGAAAAAAAACGTTCAGGTGGTTTGAATGCAGTCGACAAGAATTTTATAGCCTTAGCCAAACAATCAAATCTTACCAAAAATTGTGCCCAAAAATCTGCTTGCTCAAATTGCTCAAATTTTGATTGTAAGGATAAGAGTGATTGCGCAGTAGAAAAGAGATAGTTGTTGGATTTCCAATTTGAGATTTTTGTTGCATACTTTGTTTAATAGACAAAATTAGTGGTTTCCATCATGCCTTTGGCCTTCATCCACGAGTCTCAGCCTACGGCATGTTAAAAGCACCCAGAGGAAAGTATTCCCCATTTGGTTCAACAATTTGTCAAACACTTGGCACACTTCCTTGCTTCTGTACATTTCTAAAAAGTTCCATGGCTTCATTCAACTTTCCTTCCTTAGACGTAGTCCTCAAGTTCTCGATGGCAGCACTGGTTGCTTGAGTACCTCCATTGTAAGAGCATAACCTCATCACCCTACAGCGAGCAGAGTAGCTTAATCGACTTGAGTCAACACAAGCAACGACGTTAACTAGCTCTACACACTCCGTCCCCATCACACAGTGATTTCGTTCTACCACAAGATTTTCTTGTCTTACGCACCAGTTCTGGGGTACTTTGAGTGTCTACGTCCCTCTTGAGCATACACCAAAGCGTAAACGTTTTTGCTCCTCTTTCATTTGTTTCTCTAAAGATTGTATATTTGTTAGGTTTCCAAGGGACTAATCTTTAGCTGAGGTCAGGGTAGTTGAATTGGGAGCCGCATTCATCTTGTTTTCTGGGAATGGTTCATTCCTCAGCCATGTCTTGATGATCGACAAACCAATCTCGTTGTTTGCCCCGGAACTTATCGTGTCAATAGCCTAACATGGGCTAGTGAGCCTAAAATTCAGGACAAAGTCTAAAGAAGAGTTTTATACAAAAAAATTTAGGATTTTATTTTTTTTACAAACAATGTTTATTTGTTGCTTGTCTGGTGCAATTTCTTTATAATTGTTTTCAATTTTATTCTTGAAAGTGCGAGATAGAGGACAAAGTGCAGACTTCTTCCTTAAACACTCATTTTGATTTGTTTATATGCAGATTGGCTTGTTTGAAGAAATTATTGTAGCACATTCCCAGCAAGAAAATTTTTTATTTAATTTACAAAATAAATCAATATATTTTCTGATCTTCCTGATCAGTCCAAGCGCAGGAAGAGAGCATACTAACATATTGATTTTTTTTATTTTTTATTTTTGCAGGTTAGAGTGGAAGTAAATTTATTTATGAGAAATGATGATTTTTTTTATGATTTTTTTTTAAACAAGACTAAAAGAAAACTCTACCAGATCTGGTTTTATTTTGCTAATCTATTCTATTTTACTTGAAATTTTTTTTTTTTAATTTCAGGTAAAAGAATGCTTCTAGTGAAGCCATCTACGGACTAAAAATTCAGAAATGCTCACATCTAAATTTAAAATTTTTACCTGATAGTTTTCAAGGATGTGAGTAACATGTTTGATCCTTGGATTTGGCGCAAGGTTCTTTCGAAACCAGTCTTTGATATTATCCTTGCTCTCCAAGAAGTACATGTTTAACATTTGCAAATTTCTCATTCGTAGATGAATTAGTAAGAAATGGGGGGTATCAAAAGGTTGAATTTGAATCTAAGTACGAAAATAAAATAAAAAATGCTCAAACTTGAACTCCATTATGAAGATCTTGTTGTCACCAATTTTTGCAAGTTAGTCCATAAAAATAAATTACAATAAAAATAACTTCCTAAGTCTATCTCTAAATCATCCTCCCCGACAACAGCGCCAAAATGTTTGGTCTAAAATGCGGATGCAAATTAGAGTTTCATTTACTATCAATCCGGGTAAGTAAAATTCAAGGATCATCCAATATATATGGACTTAGAGACAAACTAAACTAAGCTAGGTGAAGAAATTCCAAAGCTCCCTTACAGGAGGTCTTTCATTGGGATCTCCAACACCTATTCAGTCATTTAACAAAATGAAATCTAAAGACATTGTGACAAGTGTAAGAAATATTAAAGCTCCCTTACAAGAGACTGTCCATTAATATTTCTAGCATCTTAATCAATTTAACTAAGAAATGAAGGCATTTAAACATAATTCAAATTGATTACAACAAATATTAAAGCTCTCTTACAAGAGACTATTCATTTATATTTCCAGCATCAAGATATTTAAACTAATGAAATTAAAAACATAAATGAAAGAAATATTACTATACCAAAACAAGTATGCAAATGAGGCAATAGGGGCCCTCCATAGCTCCACAAGCACGCTTAGAAAGAAGTCAAATGTAGAAGAAAATCCAATCCATTTTATTTATCGTAAATTGCAAATTGCAATTAAAAGCTCCAAGTTCTACGTTCCAAGAGGTCCTAAACTCTACATCACAATGATTCTAAAATCTAAAATTACGAATGAAGAACTAAGTTTCTAGATTCTAAAAATTAATATTACAAATGAAGGAAATAACACTCCTATTTATACAAAAGCTATGATAACAAACTCATAAATATAAATCCACTATTCCCTCCTTTGACCCACATATTTCTCAACCAATGGTGACACAGAACCCTATCCTCCATGATCTCCTCCATGAGGTCCATGACCTCCTCAAATTCGAATTTGAACATAGAGTGCCACATAAATATGCCTTGGAAGCTTCCTTTGTACCTACACATGTCAACAATCTCATTCTAATTGTTAGGTATAAGTATATGGAGATTATTTTCTAAAGTTTAACCATAAATTCTCTTAAAAATACTAAGAATTAATAATGTTTTGGAAAACACAAAGGTAACCCATATAATGATGAAAGTGAAGCTAATTTGATAACATGGTGGTGGAATAGAAGTGAGAAAATGTGTGAATGGAGTGAAAGTGGATATATTTTAAGGATAATTCCTAGGCCCAACAACATGCCTGTAGAAGATAATTTTCCTAATGAATATATTTTTGCAGTATCTACTAAATCTCCATGGTTTGCAGATATTGCTAATTGTTTGGCTATAGGAAAATTACCATCATACTTGTCTCCTCGAGAAAAAAAGTAGGTAATTCAAATTAGTGCATCTTATTTATGGATATATGAAGAATTGCATAAAACAGGTTCAGGTCTGATCATCCGAAGGTGTGTTAGAGAAGATGAAGTACCAGAGGTATTGAAATCTTGTCATGTGCAGGACACTTCACTGACAAAAGAGCTTCTTACAAAGTCCTTCTCTTAGGATACTATTGGCCTTCCCTTTTTAAGGATGCCAAAGAGTATGTTAGGATATGTGATAGTTGTCAGAGGATGGGGAAACATGTTCTTTCTGATGAGATGCCTCTACTACCTCAGATAATAATTGAGCCTTTTGAAAAATGGGCTCTGGATTTTGTTGGTCCAATCGATCCACCTTAGAGACAAAAAAGGTACATTCTTGTTTGCATTGACTATGTTACAAAATGGGTAGAAGCTAAAGCACTTCTTTCTGCTACTGAAAATGTTGTAGTTTCATTTATTTTTAGGATATCTTTACTCGTTTTGATGTCCCAAAAGAAATTGTAATAGATCAAGGTAATCAATTCACATCTAAGTTGGTACAGAAGATAATGGAGGAATACAAAATCAAACATCAGAAGTCTACTCCGTATCATCCTCAAGTAAATGGACAGGTGGAGTCCACCAATAAATACATTGAAGCAATTCTCACCAAAACTGTGCATTTTCATAGAAGAGATTGGGCAGGAAAGCTTCCAAAAGCTTTATGGGGATACCATACCACATGGAGAAATACTACAGGGCATATTCCTTATGAGCTTGTCTATGGAAAACAAGTCATATTTCCTATTGAGTTTCAAGACGACAATCAAATTGGGTCTTGATCTTTCAGAGGCACAAAGACAAAGAATGGAGCAATTGAATGAACTTGATGAGATAAGACAAGATGCAATCGAAAGAACCAATCTAGTTAAACAACAAAGATCTAGATGGCATGACAAATATATCAAAGAGAGAAACTTCCAACCAGGAGATTGGGAATTACTGTTCTATTCAAAGTTCAAAGATTTCTAAGGGAAATTTCAAACTCATTGGATTGGACCTTATGAGATTGAAACAGTATTTGATAATGGTGTAGTTAGGATTAGAACTATTGATGAAGAAAGGACCACTTTTCTTGTGTGTTATAACTCCAAAATTTCTTCTAAGTTGTCAGAAAAATAAATGATAGAGGTAACCACAAACCGACTTTGGAGATCAGGATCTAGCCTTCCTAATCTCAAAGAGGGCTCTCTCTTTTTAATTTAACTTTGTTTAGTTATTTGATTTTAGGCTAATTATGATTGTTCTTGGGTTTTTTATTTGAATTTGGGTGGTGGGATCACTTACCTAAATGAACAGAGGGTTGCTTTTACCATTGGGCTATGGGGTCAAAATTCTAGACAAACAGGACTGGATCAAGTTCTAAAAATAGTGTCTACAGAGCAAGATAGAGGAGTTACTACAGATCTCAAAGGCTTGATGGTGAAATGGTTTCCAATCGGATCCAGGGAGCAATTAAGGGTTCCTTAGGCCGGATTATGAAGAGAAACAAAAGAGGTCAACTAGGATGGGAAAGCAATTAGGGGTTCTCAAATACGGATATCAGAGGAAAACATATAAATGATTAACTGTGCAAAACAGAGTGTACTTAAACAAATTCTGAGTTAAATTTCAAGTTAATTCATTCAAATTTAGATAACATTTAAGTTTATGAAACACATAAGAAAGTAACAAAATCAGACAAAGAAGATCCTTCACTGCAATAGCTTATCTCACGAATCCTATAGTGAAATATTTTTGTTACTTGCTCCAATCTGTTGACTTAAAAATTGGTACAATAACCCTTAGGTTTAAGATCAAAATAACTCTACAAATGTATAGCAATCCACCCTTAATACTTCGAATTATGAAGTCATTATGCAAAAAGAATTTACAAAATATCCCAAACTGTCTTGGGAACTAATGTAGGAGAAAGAAATATCTTCATGCAAGAAGATAGAGACAACTATTGAACTGTTGCTTGTTGTCCCTGTTATTTAGGTTCTGCTGACTTTGATCCTTTTATATTTTGCACTTTAATCTGCTTTGTTGTTTGGTCTTCACGTTGGATGTTTTATTTACTCTGACCTTTCATCTAATACTCTTTGACCTGGCTGACCTGTCAATATCCTTTTACTGTGCCCTTTTACTTTTACTGTACATTTTACATTTTTACTGTGTATTTCTACAGTAAATCATTTAGTTTTTCCCATGTCTTAGCATCTGGTAATTGGATATTGAGCATCTTCCTGTAGATCTCATCTGCCTCTGTATACTTGGCAAGAGTAGGCTTATTGAAAAAAAGGTGTTTTACCTCATGCTGGAGGTCAAACAAATTCTCAAAAGTCTGATACAATACTTTGCCAATAGGTATACCCTTCATGGATGAAGTATTTACCTAATTTTTGGCAACCTCTTTGATCTTTTTATTAAAGTCCTCCTCGATCATTAATTTTGTGTTTATAACCAAGGGATTTGGTAAACCCTTCTGCCTCAAAATTTTGAACTTCACCATGAATTTGTCAATGGCCAATTGCATGGTTTGGCACTTATCCTCTAGGTTTAACCTCAAATTCCTCTTGGTGAGGACCCTCTTCACTTCCAAAATTGTACTTGTTCTATCAGGTATCTCTAGTTCCTGCAGCTCATACATGTTCTTGGAGTTAAGGAAGTGAATGATCCTTGTAGCTTCCTCTGGCATGTCTCCAAGTTCTGCTTTGACTCTTTGAATGGCTTCTGTAGCCTGCTTTATTAAATCAATTTGTTCAAAAATAACTTGGATGGATTGCCAAATATCATTGACAAAGTCAATGATATTGGCCCACAGTTGTTCCTTAGCTTTACCTAGAGGTTCTTTCAATGTCATTTCCTTCTCCAGGTTTTTTATTCTTTCGATCATCCTTGTGGACTTCTGTCATTCTTCTTTGTGCATGATTTGGGCCAGTTTGCAATATGTTTCTAGGCTAGCCACTTTCTCCTTAAGCATGTTCATCTCAGTGGCCTGAATGTACATTTCTACCATTGCTTCGACAAACCTATTTGCCTCATCACCTGTAGACCCTGTTGCTGATGTAGTTGGTGTAGATGTTGGTAGTGCTATGGCCATTGAAGTTGTGGGGGGCGTGGGATTAATTACAACTAACTGTAATTAATTAATTAATAAAGTGGGTGTTAAAAATATGATGAGCGGGTTAATGGAGTGGGACCAAGGTTAAATGTGGCGGGGTTTTCCTTAACTGCGCCAAGGGTTGGTGGGTTAATAGATTTATGTGGGGGACATATAAATCGGGGAATTGATTAAATAATGCGGGGGGAATAAAACTTAGGATAAAGGGATTTCATGGGTTTTTTAGGTAAAAAAGGCAAATTAATAAGGGAGAAGGTGATTTTTTCAATGGGGAATGGGTTTCACAATAGGGAAAAGGGGTTTGGGAGAGGGGGGTGACCTTTGGAGGGTAAATTACTGGGGAGATATGTGAAACTAAGGGGTAAGGATCAAAATTAAGGGAAATGGGTATTTTCATAAGACATGATAGGATCATGGGGAAATTAGTAAGTATGTAGTGGGGGGTGAAATGAAATGAGGGGAAGTTAATCAAGTAAGCTTGTGAACATATTTTCACTCACATAAATGCTCCTACACGCTGAAACATAGGATTAAGTATGATAAATGTGGCTATGATTTAACAACCTTGTACATTTACAACCTTTCTTCTACCTACCCTTTACTTATCCTAACAATATTTCTTGATTTTATTGGGTGCATTTAAGCTATCAGACCCTTTCTTTCCTTTTATTTTGACAAGCAAACTATCTAATTCTAACTTTATAACTTCCAATGGCCCAGATTAAGCTTATGAGCACATTTTTATTTCTCCACATAACTACTGATCTGCCAAGGTTAAACAGTTTGGCTAGATCTTTTGTCTCTATCTATAAACATGAAATTTAAAGCATGAATTAGTCAAGATTAAGCTATTTGACTATCATGGGTTGTGGCATTTATGACAAGCTACACACAACCATTATTTTGCACATAAAAGTAAAAGCAATGGCACTTGAATTTGCACACTTTCATGATCTGTTTTTGTTTGGGCTTCATATTTTTCAAATTTTTTTTATCTTTTCTTTTTCTTATCGTTCTTTGATTATTCTTTTAGGACATACCTTCTTTACATTATTTTAGTTTTTAATATGGAAAACAAATTGCAGAAAGCAAAAGTATGTACAATATTACAAGACTAACCATAGCCAATTCAAAATTGTGAATCATATCATTATGGGACCCTAACATTGTGAATGGTCATCGACTGAGAATCTATCATAAGCCATAGACCAAGGAATAATTTATCAAATATTTGCAAGATAATACTGATTTAAAGTTGGTGAAGAAGGGTTTTCCTTCTTCTTCAACTTAATCTTCAAAAGTCTTTTTCTTTCTACACACACACACACACACATTAATATATATTATATATAATATATATATATATATAATATATATATATATATATATATATATATATATATATTTATATATAAACTTGAAAACCAACAATGGTTAGCATGTTTATACAAAAAATATAAGGTGAAAATCAATTTTTAACACCTTAAATTTTCCTCACATATGTTCTAAACCCATTTTCTTTATATCCCACTCTTTTCTTTTCAAGAATAAAATAGCTACATAATTGTTGAGTTTTTGCAACTTCTGCATCCAATTTGACAAAAAAAATTGATGGAATAATTGAAAGAGTGATTGACTCCCTGCAGTGCAAATCACCTAAAGACAATACAAAGGACAACAACCAAAGGTTAGAAAGCAATAATTCAAAGGTATGCAACTCTATAATTTGATAATAGGGATCAAAGAAATTAAATGTATGGATTATATAGACATCATACTACCAAAATTCAAAATCATTATTACTAAGAGTTGATAGTATCGTGTCAAATTGGATCTAATCCGCCATTCACTCCTCATCATTATACTTACGCTCCAACCCACATCCTGATTTTATTGCTCTGACCGCCCAAATCATGCTCATTCATGCTCTCAATGATTAGATTGTGTTGCACTTCTTTATACCCTTACCAATTACACTCCCATCATTCACACTCTCGTCCTCATTGCTCTGAAACCATTTGAAACCCTCATACCCTGCCAAACAAAACAGTGTTGAGACAAAGCTTCTCAGTCATGGGGGTTATAGCCATAATAGAACCCGTAGGGAGAAATTTTTTTGAAGGATGTCCACAGACAATAGAATTATTGCAAAAAGCACAGTGGCTGGAGTTTGTGGAGAAATTCAATGGTTTCCACAAAGAAGTAACCAAATCCTTCGCCGGAGGCTTTTATGGGGTGGAACTCGAGATAGGAGACATAAAATTTACAGTAACATAGTCCTTTGTTGCCGAAGCTACTAGATTGTCTCGAATTGGAGAAACATGGTTTAAAAATAGAGTATTGAGAGGGAAGATTGGAAGGTTTTTCTAAAGAACACTAGCATGGACACCACCATTTTCAAGAAGTGATTCCGAGCACAACATTGAAAAGTAAGTGGAGAAATCTACTTCTGATAATTCAAAATTTTGTTACTTGCAAAGGGAGGTTTGGATGCATGTTTTTCTATCATATTTGACTACTGATGAATTTTATTGAGGATAATGAAATAGATCTTCCTAATTTCTTACTCAATAGTCTAAGAAATATGTCAGGGAATGTTCAAATGAAAATTCAGTTTATAGAGAATACCATGTGACACCATGGTCTTGTTATAAACCTCATTGAATTTCATCTTAAAAATATGGGTGATAATTGGGAAATATTTTTAGTGAAGAATCATTTTAAGGAAGATGCTCAAGAACAACCAAGTAGCAGCAAAGCCAAGAGAGGGAGAAAAGAAAAATTTAAGAACCAGTGGAACAAGAACAATAATAGTCACAGGAGTCGTTAGAGGATGGCATTCCTCTTGTAGAAATTTTAGAGAATATAAACAAGAAAAATATTAGAAGAAAGAAAGCCAGCAAAAAGATAGAAAGCACACCCAAAACAAAGAATCCTAATATAGAAAGTAAGAAAGCAAAAATTAAAGTTCCTCCTATGACAAGCTTAAGAAGAAGTCCAGACTCAATCTAGCAACAAAAGAACTGCCTTCAAAAAATATGGAGCATATCAACTTAGAAGAAGAGGAAGATTCAAGGGTTTCTCCGCCAACTTTCATTTCACCTCCTCAGAGCCTAGACCAAAAAACACCTGAAATTGATCTTGTACATCAAGATATTTATGATTTTATCGAGTCCCTGGAGGAAAGATATGTGGCAAGAACATCATCTTTAAATCAAGAAGAAGTCCAGTTTAGTAAACCACAAGAACCTCCAGTGATAAATGTTTTAAAACAAGAAATTTTCGAGCTGGAGACACTAAACAAGTACATTCAGAAGGAGAATCAAACCCTAAAGGTGTACAGTGAAATCGAAATAGCTAAGACTGACAATCTCTTTTTACACCTAAGTCCGTGATATACGAAAAGTAAGAAGTTGAAGAAGAAAAATAGAGCTCTACAAAGAAAATTCATAAACCTAAAGTACAAAATTCTCATGAAAAAGCCATGGATGGCAGTGGTCGGAAAGAAAGGGAAAAAAATGAAGTTGGATGTACTTGTAGAGGCCTCAAAAGAAACGTAGTATTTAAACAAGAGACATCAGTTTTGTGTTTTGCATGAGGACATGCAAAAAACTCAGCATGGGCAAATGTAGAGTCTCATGACTGTTTTATTTTTGGCACCCTTTCCATCCTTCTTTCCTCTTTTCATCATTGCTATCAACTCACATAAGCAGTAAACTATAGATTTTGACATGGTAAGGTACTCAGATGTCTTATTTTTCATATTTATTAAAGTGCCTTATTATTAAGTTAAAAGATTGCAATAACTATAGAATTAATACGATTCTGCAGTTGTTTCATCATTCTGCAACTATCTGCATGGTTTGTTTGATTCAATTACGCCAACCAAGCAAAGAAGCACATGGCCAGATGGCAATTGATCTCCTCCTATTCGCCCGAGCCAAATCATCAAGGAAATCGCACAGTGGCGCAGTCAAAGAAACAGGTCAATACGTGGATAAACGGAGCTGCGAGAGTTCAGATAGATCATGACTCTTCGATTTGCTTTCCAAAAATCAAATCATAGAGAAACGTTATTACTCCATTATAGATTAGAACCCAAATTATGATTGTTTTAAGTTTTATAAAGCATAAAAGCCTCAATATATTGAGCATGAATTCTATATATATAACTTTGTAAACAGAAAACAAGGGATGCATATGTAATCTTTGAATGACTGTTTGAAGTTTTATAACTCTGTTCTTTTTAATTGAAGAAGTACTCTCATAAACCTCATGCACAGTTAGTTGTTGAATTAAAGTTCTAAGCATGTTGTTTTGTGGAGGTCCCCTCTAGAAAGTTGAGGTTCAATCTTTTACGTTTAGCTCAGTCATTTCATTTTCATTATTGTAGCTTCAGTTTCTTTGTATTCATTTGTTTACAGTCTTTCGTTTGTTGTCTACCAATTTAAATCATTTATATGCTTTCTAAAATAGAACCATGTATATAATCTTCTTCCTTTCATAGCAAATACATTTGATTAGATTGCATTCCTTTTGTTTTCGCTTTACCACTTCAAAATTGAACTCTTAATTACATTATGGAGATCTTAACATAGGATGCTTTGTAAATTCATTCTATAATAGAAGTGATTCTTTTTTTAGAGCATAAATAATTGTCTTTCTAGAACATAAGTAGTTTATTCATAGATTTTAGAATAACTTTCTTTTTAGTTCTTTTCAAAAACATAATTTATCTTAAAGAATTTTTCATAGGATTTGCAAAGTAGTTTTGCTTTTCCATCACCTTGCATAGTGATTATTTTGAAACTAACGATAGTTAGCTAAATAGGATCATGATAGGTTGTTTTACTTTTATTTTCAAGAGTTGATTATAGGAATTTAATTGTAAATCCTCAATCTCATTAGGAACATAAGAATAAAGAAAATCCTTAAAACAAACACAACCATCATTTTAATAAACTAAAAAAGGCTTCTAGCATATATAGTGAACTTTCACTTCACAAGTTTACCAGCTCTGGTCGATAATTTATGTAAGCAATTTAAGAACATTAAATTGACTAAAAAAGTGTGTGGGTCTTTCTCCACAGTAATAGCCTCTTGACAATTTTCTCTCAGGGTTGGTATCGCATCTTGTTTGACAAACTACGCAATATTGGTCGGCAAGGCAGACATGTAGTAGTTGATGGTGATGGAGTCACGAGGTTTAGTGTTTGCTAAGAACTCGTTCAGAATTCAATTAAACCTCTGATTGAAATATTTGACATTCTCCTTCTACTCCATCTTGAGACTACCTAACTCCTTTAGCAACATAGCGGGTGTCTTGTATTCAGCAAACTTTTCAAGAAAGATCCTTTTGAACACCCCTTAGTTCTGGATGGGATTTTTTGGCAGGTTGTGGTACCATACAATCACTCTGTCATCCAAGGTACATGGAAACAGTCTCCACGCAACATCGTCATAACGTACCTCGAGTGTCTGCAGATGTAGGTAGAACGTGTCTAAGTGGTCTTCTACCTTCACTATCTTGTTAGGGCCATACTTCATTAAAAACTTATCCACGTGTCTTGGCATCTTGTGCAAGGCACCCATGAGTGCCAATGGGCCCAGAGTCATCCATTCTAGATTTTGATCTGCCATGTTGTCCTCTTCATCCAACTCCTCTTCTTTGAAATATGATGGTTCTTCCTATGAATTTTTTGGTTTGTCTTTGCCTCCACCTCCTCCACTGCCTTCCCCTCCGCCTCCTGCACCGGAACTTAAACCCAAGTGATCCTTAAACTGCTATGGATATTCCACTGGACAGTTTGTCACAACAAATCTAATAATATTATATTAAAAATCTAAGATTCTGCACTATTACAGTTTTATTTAAATTTTATATTTGTAAAACTAAATATAATTAGTGCATGCATGTAAAGTAAATCAAGCAGAAAAGTAGAGAACGAAAAAATAAGTTCACACACACATAATACACAAGATATGCTCCTTGGGAAACCCTTTCGGAAGAAAACTCAACTGGAAGGTGAGGTTGCTTCTCTCTCTTTCTCTATTTGGAAATATGGCTACGAATATAAAGAAGCAATGTTTGTGGCCCATGGGTTGCTACAGTGCAAAGATCCTCTATGTATGCTCTACCTCCTATCTCTCCTGGTTATCTTTTCTCAACTATGGAAAAAAATGCTCTCAAAAGAATGGAATGCCTCTTCCTCCTAGTGGCCCAATTATAACACAACCCGATAGCCTTCTAGTAGTTAAGTTTCACTACATCAACTCCTAACAAGAGTTACAAAGAAGAATATTCTAGAGTATTTTACATGACAAACACATGGCTATCCCCTTTTCCATGAATAATGGGGGTTGACATGGCATCCTCCTGAACTATAGGTGTGAAAACAGGAAGGTCAACTTATGAGTGGCATAACTTTTGCATATGGACTCCGATTGAAGCAATTATTGTGTCGTTGGAAAGCTCTTTGTGTGTAGAATAGCATCAAAATGTGCGGCACTTTTACGACAAAGTTTTACCCCTAAAAAACATCGTTTGATGCCTCAAAACACTCACAGTAGGTTTCAGACCTCGTTTCACCAAACTAGGTCATGCCGGTAAAAAATGGCCTTGTGAGTTGATTCCTCCTCTTTTTCCACTCCAAATGCATCAAGACGGATGAAAAACAATAGAATGATCCAATTCGAATCACCAAGAGTAAGAGGTTGTCTTCTTCTTCCTTTCGAAAGATTAGAGGTTCCTCTTCTTATTCCACAGCTTCTGCCAGCTCTTTAAGAGTGGCAAAGATTGCTTATTCCACAGATGAGACTACCACTCTTGTGGAAGTAGTCTTTTTCTTCCTCTATGGATATGGAAGAGTGTATACTCTTGGAATCAGTCCAACAACTTTAGCAAATTGACGAGTGATGGGAGGGACAACACAGATATGTTGATACAAAATTTACGTTCGGATCTAGGAGGTGAGAAATGACCAAATTTAGAGTTGCGTGTAGGGGAGAGGGAATGAGTTTTATTGCCTTGACCAAATGATGGATGAGTGGGGTCGGTAGGATAATAAGCCATAAACTACTGGCTACCCTCCTTCTAGCGCCATAAATGTTGATGATGTTGGACCCACCAACATTCAGGGGATCTCCCTGGTATGAAGTCCCAAGTAGACCTCACATTTTTTAGTGTAGGAGTCCCATCCAGGACGATGACCAAGTTGCCATTTACTTAGATATTTGCCTTAGCTCCTGTTGTTAAGCACATGAGAGTGTTATGTTGGTGTCTTCAAAAAGAAAGGTGTGTGTGTCTGGTGAGTGTGTAATGTAACTCGTGTCTCAGTTCTCTTACTGCAAAGGGGAAGAATAAAGTGAGCCTCTAAGTGAGAGGTAATAGTACCACCCAGGAAGAGACTCAAGTGAACTAGAAAGGTTTGCCCAAAACCGAGCGGAATAATCCACAGCAAATACAACAGTCATTAAAACCGAAGTGAATGTGACAACGCGTACACCACTTGGCGAGGTGGTCCACACGTATGTGACAATCGTTGTAACCAAAAAACAAAGATGGTATGTCAATTATCTCACAGAGTTGTCCACAAGGATGTGACAGTGATGATAACCAATGCACAAAGGTGCTAAAACTAGTATCTTGCGGAGTTTTCCATAGGGATGAGACAATGGTGATAATCAATACATCACATTCCCAATAACTTAAGTACTAAAACAATCAAAGTAGCTCAACTATATCAGTACAAGTGAAACAAACATGCATTAAAAATGCTGAAAGAATAGTCTTACAAACATCTACAAAACATGCATGAAAATGTGTTGGTCTTAACATGCTTCTGAATTAAGTAAAAGTCCCAACACACATTTTGGTGGGCTCTAGTATTGCAGCAATAATGCTGCAACTCCTGGGACTCCCTTCTTTACTTTTATCAACCTGGTTGTTCGTAACAAACTTGGAAGCGACGGTGTTGTATGCACAAGTACTAGCTCTTGTCACAGCTGTCACTTG
>APFE030376509.1:52944-71168 GCA_000404065.3 Pinus taeda | reverse complement strand
AATTAATTTAAAATACACACAGTGATCTGCTTTTCTTCTGGAGAAGCCAAGTCCCCGTATAAATGTATCAAATTTCTGATACCACATCCTTCGTGACTGTTTTAACCCATACAGAGACTTCTTTAACTTCCATACCAGTTCTTTCTTACCTTTCACCGCAAAGCCTTCACGTTGCTTCATGTAGATTTTCTCTTCCAAATCCCCATGAAGAAATGCTGTCTTCACATCCATCTGTTCTACCTCAAAATCAAAAGTAGCAACAACAGATAAAAGTAATCTAATGGAAGTTACCTTGGCAACAAGGGAAAAAATATCACCAAAATCAATTCCCGGCACTTGGGAATAACCTTTTGCTACCAACCGAGCTTTGTATTTCTCCACCTTCCCTTCTACATTTGTCTTCTTCTTGAACACCCATTAGCTGCCAATGGGTTTCCTTTTAGCCAGCAACTCTACCAGATCCCAAGCCTCCTTTTTGTGCAAAGATGCCATTTCATCAACCATGGCCTCTTTCCAGAGTTTTCCATCCTCTGTATCTACTGCTTCCTTCACAGTTCTGGGATCATCGTCAGTAATAGATAAAGCAAAATTTGAACAGAAAGCAGATGGACTATACCTTTCAGGCTACCTTCTTTCTTGAACTGATCTTCTCACAGCCAGAGTTTGTGGCTCTTCATCTTCTGATTCCTTCTCTATTGTAGAGTCTGATCCTTCCTTCTTTATCTCAAACTCTATCTTCTCAGGTTCCTTTTGTTGGACTTCATGTTTAATAACATCTTTCACCTCTCTGAACACCACATCTCGGTTGTACACAACCTTCTGTGTGATTGGGTTCCAAAGCTTATAACCCTTTAAACCATTCTTGTACCCAATAAAGATGCATTTTCAGATTTACTATCCAACTTGGTTCGTTTCTCCTTTGGAACATGTACATATGCATCACATCCAAATACCCTCAGATGTGAAAGAGAGGGTTTCTTACCAGTCCATACTTCTTGTGGAGTCTTATCCTCCAACGCTGATGAAGGTGATCTGTTGACCAAGTAACATGTGATATCCACCGCCTCTGCCCAGAATTCCTGTCCTAACCCGGCACCACTGAGCATGCTTCTTGCCCTTTCCATCAATGTCTTGTTCATTCTTTCTGCAACTGCATTTTGCTGAGGTGTATATGGAGTAGTCTTTTGTCGTGTTATACCACACTTCTTACAGAATTTTTCAAATTCCTTGCTGCGAAATTCTCCACTGTTATCTGTCCTCAGCACCTTTATCTTCTTCTCTGTCTGGTTTTCTACCAGAGCCTTAAATTCTTTAAACCTATCAAAGACTTCAGATTTCTTCTTAAGGAAATATATCCATGTATTCCTTGAGAAGTCATCTATAAATGATACATAGTACACAGACTTACCTAGTGATGGAACCTTCACAGGTCCAAACACTCACTGTGCATAAGTTCTAATATCTGTTTTTCCCTCTTACTACCAGAGGGGAAACTCACCTGATTTTGCTTCCCATATACACAATTTTCATAGAAATCAAAATCCAGAGAGCTATTACTCATACCTTTTACTATACCTTTACCATGAAGTATTCGAAGGCTCTTTTCTCCAATATGTCTAAGCCTTTGATGCCACAGCATGGTCTTCTCTCCAGAGACCACTAGATTTTCTGCTCACTTTCAAGAACCATAGAACTATTGCACCCATCAATAACAGTGCTACCTTGCAGCTTGTACAGAGTTCCAATCCGAACTCCCTACATCAATACCAGTGCTCCTCAAACCATCTTGCAGGTATCCTTCTCGAACATTGTTCTTACATATGCATCATCCAGTGACCAATGATTCTAGCCTTCCAGTCATTCCCCAAGAAGACATCACCACCATCATATTTATCATACTCGTAGAACCGCTCTCTATGGGTAGTGAAGTGAAAGGATGCACCTGAGTCAATCAACCATTCCTCATTATGTACATGTTTACTTGAAGAAGCCAAGTACACATCCCCACCTTCATCTGAGGTGGTTTTCGCCTTTGTAGAAGGAGCATCATCGGATCCCTTTCCTTTGTTAGGAGCTTTATATTTACATTCCCTTTTGTAGTACCCTTCCTTTCCACATTTCCAGCACACTACCTTTACAGGTTTTCCTGGAGATTTAGATCTCCCTTTAGATTTAGATCTCCCACTCGATGACTTATTTTTGTTTCTGTTATGGGTCCGCCCTCATACAGATAACACATCACCATTTTGGCTCTCCATATTTTTCCATCTCATCTCCTCCGTCAGCAAGGATGAGACTATTTCATCAAAATGCAAGGCATCTGCATTGCTACCTATTGCAATAACCAGACTATCCCACGAATTTGGTAGAGAACACAACAAATTGTTGCACTTATCTTAATTTGAGATTTTAATATCAACAGATGCTAACTGACTTACCACAGTATTAAATGCATTCAGATGCTCTGTCACCAAGTGTCCATCTTTCATCCTCAAGTTATATAGCTTTTTCCACAGGAACAATTTATTCACTAGAGACTTAGATTAGTACAAAGTCCCTAACTTGTCCCACAAAGCCTTCATTGTAGCTTCCCCTGATACATTCAGCAATACTAAATCTAAGACACACAATCGTATTGTGCTCTTTGCCTTCCTATCCAACTTCTTCCATTATTCTTCAGGCACTCTCGTTGGTTTAGTACCTGGATCTACCATGATCCACTAATATTTATCCACCAACAGATCCTCCATCTTGAGTTTCCACAACTCAAAACTCTGACCATTAAATTTCTTGATCTCTATCTTTCCACTGCTCACCATATTCTTTCACCACCAGAATCGATCTCACAGATCTCCCACTAAACAGGGTCTACCATAGGCCCAAGCGAAACCCCTCAGCAACAAAGGCGTCCCCTTGAAGCCAAAACAACTCTGATACCAAATGAGGTTTTAACCCTGTACAGAAATTATCTATATATGAATTGTAGAACACATAAAATACATAATGTGAGAGCATAACACATAAAACACATATACACAGAGATTTTTCCCTGGATCCCAAAACTAGGACTACTAGTTTGATTTTTCATTATGTTCCTTTCAATGCTATAATACATTTTTATACATGTCGAAGCATCCAATACCATGGACTGAAAACCATTGCGTCAAAAAACATGTGCGAAAATCATGCACAAAACCATAGGTGGGTCCGCCCAACCTAACATAGGGTCCAAAACCAAAATTTTCTGGGGCGCTGCCCCGGACTCCATAAAGTGGTGTTATGGGTGCCCTTCAAAATCCCTTGTTAACTACGTGGAAAGAATATAACACAACCCAACACAACTAGTCAAGCAAATGGCAACTTAACTGAAGCTTGCATTCCAATCCTCTAGGGAGAAAAATAAACTCATAAATTGGTAATTCAAACTTCCCACTGAAACCTTCTTCACAATCCATAACCAACACAACATTCAGTGTTGTTGAAGATTCCAATCCTCCAAGGAGAAAAATAAACTCATAAATTGGTATTTCAAACTTCCCCCTGAAACCCTATTCACAATCTATAACCAACACAAAATTCGGTGTTGTTGAAGATTCCAATCCTCCAGGGAGAAAAATAAACTCATAAATTGGTAATTCAAACTTCCCACTGAAACCCTCTTAACAATCCATAACCAACACAAAATTCAGTGATGTTGAAGATTCCAATAGGTTTTCCAAAGGATCATGTGTAGGTTAACTATCTAAATTTTCCATACATACAACTTCATAAATCTCAACATGGCAAGCTTCTTTTTGAAATGAAAATTCAGTAAATGAAAAGTTTGAAGCAAAACATGAATGACAATTTTCATCCATATGTTGGTTTCTTAAAATCTAAAGATTTTCATAAGATCCGAGGGAAAAAACATGAGTTTCCACATCAAGATTTTGACTATCTTCATCTTTATCATGACCACATAAAAACTTGCAAGGCTGCTACAAATTTTCATCAATTTCAGGGGATAGAAAATGACTGTCATCTTTAAATTTCAGTTCCCTTTCAGCTTCAGTCAAGGGAATTAGTACCTACCAAAAATTATCTTGAATGCCATAGCAGTCTCGTTCTTCATATTCTTCATGGTTGAAAGTTCTCTCATGAATAGGCTCTATAATCTCATCACCCTTAAATTGATCATCTTCATAAAACCTTTCCAAATCATCAAAAAAAATTCAAAATGTGTGCAACAATATTTGACCAGCAACAAAGAAGGATAATGTTCTTTATATCTCTCATAAAATATTGTATGAAAATCTCTAAGAGAATATAAACAATTACTTGGCAAGTTTTCATACCACGATTTTGCATTTCCCTCCAAGGACACCACGAGAATCTTCATAAGACAATCTTCATGAAATTTAACTTTAAATTTATGGATGTGCGTATGAAATCTAATCAGGTGCAAAGAAACATCATCTACTTTTTTGTCTCTGAAGGTAGGTAAATAAGTCTTCCAATTTAGACTAGGTATGTGATTTTGAAAGCGTAGAATATGAATGCGATGCATAGGAACATATGCTCTAGATTGAGAACTCATCTTGATTCCTGGATCCTCCAGCCAGTGGAGTATTTAGATTATCTTGTAGCTATTTGGAGTCGCCAGATGAATGTTCTTGCCTTCATATCTCTGACTACTGTCCACCATCAGCGACAAGATCTCAAAATTAATAGAATCTCATGGGGAAGACAAAACCTTTTTCCCCAGTATGGTCATCGGGATGTTATCACTCCATAATTTCTTAAGGTTGTGAAAGAAACCCAAAGGTAACCACATAACCACTTTTAAGCTTAGAAGCTATCCATTCTAAACTCAGAGAGGGATCTCTCTATTGGATTTATATTTGTTCTGTGGGATTTTAGGCTAGTTATCAGGCTCATAGTTTGGTTTTTTCAAATGTTTGCTTGAAACTACAAGGAAAGGCCATTGGGAAATGGAGTCAAAGTCTTACGGTGATTAGATATAGAAATATCAGAACAAATTGAAATAGGGAAAGATAGGCAGGCTATTGGATCTTTGAAGCTTTGTGGAGTGAAAGGGAGGAAAAGATTTTGATTCAATTAAACATAGAGTGTTTTAACATGAATTCTATATTTAATCTTAGTTTGAAAACATATATATTGCTTATAAGCTAGGATAGAGTGTAATTAAACAAGTTCATCCCTTTATATTCTTTTAAACAATACTAATAACAAAGAAATATGAAAAATAGAGATATAACAAGTTTACAAGAGAAAAAACGTCACTAATTCATCTGACACATGAATCCTGGAATGATCTTCTATATTAATGAAATTATCAGTTTTATCTCAGTGAATAGATTTACATCAAAGTATGCTTTCTTGGTACAAGTACCAACATTTGTACTTCAAATTTTGAAGTATTTATACAAAACATATAAAAAATATCTTGATTGGAAATATCAAGATTTTTACAAAATATCCTAAAACAATTTACAAAAATAGAGCAGAAATGTAGGCAATTAAAACTGTTGTATTACTCTGACATTATCTTTGAAGATTACTGGTGATGATTCAGCCTCAAAAAATGTTTCTTTGTTGTTGAAGGTAAAAAATTATTTTAGCCAAGTAACTCACCCAATTTTTCCCATCCGACTTCATCTGGAGTAGAGAATTTAACAAGCTTCCTGTAGGTTTCATACACCTCGATGTACTTTTGAAAAGTAGGATTGACAATGAATAAGTGATCTATCTCATGTTTAATAAGAAAATCAAAATCCGAACCTTCCATGGATGTTTTTCTTGTGATGCTTCCTTTGATAGTGGAAGACTTTGATTTATCCCTCGCTATGGTATAAAACTTCTTCTGATAATCATCTAACCTAGTCAAATTCTCTCCAATTCCTATCAAACCTAATAGAACCTTTAGATTTAGCACATTGAATTTTCTATGGAACTTCTAAATGTTGGACTCTAGGTTGTGCCACATTTTTTCCAGCTAAAGCATAAGGTTCATTTTTGTAAGGACCCTCCCCACCTCCAAAATTGTCTTTCACATGTCTCCAACCTCAAACTCCTCCAATTATTCTTTGGCCTTCCAATTCAAAATCTTGATTAAAGCAGTGGCTTCACCTGGCTTTTGTCCTAAATCTTCTTTCACCTCTTTAATGATTCCTTTAGATCTATGTACTAATTCCTCCCACTCAAAAATTATCTCAATAGAGGGCCACATTTCAATCATGGCCTCATTTATTTCTATCCAAATACTTTCTTTTCCCTGTGCGATTGTTTGTGCCATTGCAAATTCATTCTCTCACTGTTCAATTTTCTGAGTTAATTTATGAGTATTTTGCAGCTCTGCTAGGTATGCATTGTTAATTTTCAACTTATGCTCCTGGAGATTATCAAGCCGAGTTTTCAACTTCTCAATTTCTTCTCCTCTGATCGATAGATCATCTATTTCTTTCATTAGTTCTTCAGAAGTATATGTAGATTGTGCCGCAATTGTGATGGTTGCTAAAGTGGATGCCCTTGTTGCTAATGTACATCCAATAGGAACTTTTGTCAATGGAATGGCTACCAATTATGTTGTTTTTCTCTCTCCTTTAACAATCTCTCCATCTCAACCTGCATTCCTATGATCTGTGCACTTTGTTCAATAATAATTTTGCATATGTCTTCATTTTCCTTCTCTAACTATCCAACATCTTTAGTATGTGGGTATTCTGTGGAGGTAATCTTGAGCTACTTGTTGAGTGCTACAATATCAACATTTTTCCTTTTGATAATCTCCTCTATAGCTTTAGCATTGCTAGGATCATATCCTAGTTTAATTACTAGTTCTTCTAAAGACTTGATTTTTGTGTTTTTAGTGAGAGAAGAGATTCTCTCTAATTTGAACTTGGACTAAATGTTGTTGACTAAAGCTTGTAGCCTAGAAGCTTCCATTGTTGAAGTTGTCAAGGTCTAGTACAACATATCCCCTGTTTGCTTATTTAAGTCTATTTGATCAATTGGATAAATTTGATCAGTATTTAAGGATAAGATTGATTTATTGTAATCTTCTAGAGTTTTTGGGAAATGGACCTCAGCCTATAGGAAGGTTATGTGCATTTTCCCTTTTTTGTGTTAAAGGTACAAAGTAGACTAAGTTGTGAGGATGTTGTGTGCTTCCAAAGATGTGTATAAGTTGTAGCTTTTAGCATCTCATTCTTCTTTTTAAATTCTATATACTTGGAAAATATATTTGGTTCAGCTTGGTCATGAACCAATTCCAATTAATGAGAGGTATCTAGTGGCTCTTGGGAGGCCAAAGAAGATGGAGATTCTACAAAAATATCTTCATTCCTACTACAATCATGGGTGGCTGTCAAAATAATAGTGGACTATACATTTCCTTTTGAAAGGATTCTTCTGTTTGACTGGACTTTTGTCTCTTCTTGTAAATTTTGAACTTCTTTCCATAGATTTATGTGATTGAAGGGGAAAGAACTTCCCTTGGCCTCTCGTCATGCTTCTCTTGTGGTGTAGGAGTATGTGGTGTAGTTTTTGATAATACTTGTTCTTCTCCCTCCAACAAGGTGTTTTCCAGCCATTGATACTGGTTCATGAATTTTTCAGTATTTGGCCTTGAAGTGTGAATGTAGGGAGTAGTTTTATATTCTACTATTATCTTTGAAATCACTCCCAAGGGGTCATAGACCATGTGAAAATAAATTTGAATTCATTTTCTTTAGCAAGATTTCTGATTCTTTAGTTGCTACCCTAGTATTGCAGATGAAAGGGCCCACTTGTGTTTTAATCTTAAATTGGGATTTCTTCTTTACTACCACCAATGCAGCTCATTCATGTTAGTCATCTGTTGTATGTACTCTAATGAGAAAATTCTCATTAGGAAAAACTTTGGCAACCTGTAAGGTGGCCATTCACACCCATAAACCCTGATTTTTGTGTAATTTTGGTACAAGTACTAGTCACATGTTTTTGTCTACTCACTCAGATGAAGAAATATCTTGATTTTAGGTCCTACCCTTGGCTCAAAATTACTATTTAATAGGTAAGATATCATATATAATAATTGATCAACAAACTCACTGAAGGTAAACTCATTGGAATGCTTCCTTACCAAGGAAGTCCAATGAATTACTGATTGAGCATTTCCTACCTCATCTAATCTCTATAGCGGAAACTAAAACCTCTCTTCCAGACGGTACAAAAATAGATAAACTAGGACTGAAGCATATCTAAAATTTCCCTCTATACAAAATTTCAGGTACTGCTCATGGATTGCATCTGCTAGAAACTCATTATATTTGAAGATGGGGGGTTTTTCACCTGTTGTAAAGATTGAAATAAAACCAATGATGGATTCATCAACCCATTGATCGGATTGGTAAACCAGTAAACATGAAACAATGGAGATAATATGTTTGGTCATCTTAGGGAACATGGAGGATGAATAGGGATGATTTTTCTTAGGTAATTGGGCATCCTCAGGGAGGAATGTTTCAAAAATATTTGCTCTATGTGGGAAGGTGAGGTTCTTGTAGAATTCTATGAGGAAATCTACTATAAAAGGTTACAAAGGTGTAGGGTTTTGAATTTGGAGCATTTGGGAGATGGATTCAGAGGTGATTATGAAAAGGATGTCATTATTTTAGGCCACAATTGCCCTCTAACCAGGAATATAGTGGAATTGGCACCATGAAACGGATTTAGGGTGGTGGTAGGTCTGAGGGAAAATGAATTAGGGTAGGTAGAAGTCACAAATTCCCAATTCATAGCTGAGGTCTTTGAATTTATTCTTTAACCAGTTATGGAGTTCATAAAGGTCGAACTCACAACTGGTTTCAATAATTTTATACTCTTAATCTAATAGGGGTTGATGGTCGAAATCAATGACAGGAGGTAGAAGGGGTTTTTCATTTGTAGCCTTAGTTTTTCCTTTCGGAAATATAATGGAAGGAAAATGAACAGGATAATTTGAATTACCTAGGATAGGTTGGTTGAAGAGTGGTATCTGAGGTCACAGTGGTGGTCTAGTTCACTGACTAGGCGCTGTAACATTTTCTGGTCTACTGACTGTGCACCAGAACAAAATTTGATCACTAATATATTGAAAATACAAAGGGAGGGCAACATAACATGTTTTGGTTTAATTTATAAGTGAAATAGATTACCGTCATGATCAAGCTATTAACAAAGTGGGTCACTTATTGTGAAAATGATTACATAACGGGTGCAACAAGGGTGCCATGTGGTGGGGGTGAGTTCACATGGAGTGGGAGAGAATGTGACAACAAGGGGAGAGGAGCTGATAGGGGAGTTCAATTTGGTAGCATCAAATAGGAGTGAGGTGTGCACAAGAGGCACCAATTAGTGGAAGGGGAGTGGAGTGAGAACGCAGGGGTGAACGGTCATACAAGTGGGAGAGGGAAAGTAGATTTCAGAGGCATGGGGGGGTCTAAAAGGATCTGGAGGTGACACGTTGCAAAGGCAGTGAGCGGGGAAACCGATTTTCAGACCCCTCCCCCTGTGGTTAACCGTTAGAGGGGTGGGGGGACTCCAAAATCATCAACCACCTTTGATCTAGGTAGGTGAGAGCTCGGTCGTTCAAATCTGTGCCAACTTTATTACAAGTGACAAAAATGTTGCATCAAATATAAACTCTATTAAACTATTACAAATTGCAATTTTATATGATGTGATAACTTTATTTAAAACTAATTAAACTTAATAAAAAATAATTTGACCACATTTACTGTGTGCAGTCAAATATTTAATTTAATTTTTAACTATATTAACTTTATTTAACTCTAATTTAACCACGATTGCACTATGTGGCTAAATAATTATTTATTTTGACTAAACACCCTTTATTTACCCAAGTTTAATCATGCTTGTTACCAGGAATAGTGTCCACTCGGAGCTGCTATCCCACTAAGACTGATAGCTATCTTAGAAACAAACAAGTAAAGTCTACTTTTGCTTTCCTTTATGAAAATAAATAAGAATGGAACAAAGGAGACCAACCTTAATTTTGCGCTTGGTTTCCTTGTTTGATTCCTCTCCTTCGTGATAGATCTTTTCCACTTCTTCTTCATCTGCCCAGCTTCAAAGAGCACCTGTGGAATCAAAGCAACATACTACTATCGAAGAACAAAGATCTATATTCATAAAGAACACATGACCAGATATGTATTAACCATACAAATGCATATGTAATCAAACATACAAGAATATGGAGGAAAACTTGAATAGCTTTATTAAGATCAAGAATAGCAAGAGGATTACAACCATATGTTCTGACCCAGCATCATCCTCCAGCAAGAAAGCCATTCTTCACCTCAAGTAAAGCTTAGATCACCCAACACTATGAAGTTACACCAGAAAACCAACAACATTTCTTTACAAGATACAAGATTCTAGCCTTTGGATCTTTGTGATGAGGGATCCATATATAGATGATTGTAGGGAAGTGAGTCATCTTTTGGGGTCTTGATTAGTGTCCTCTCTCTGATAGTTCTTGATTTCACTTGGAGACTGATGATCTCTTACTCATCCCTGGTCGAAAACAGAGAGGCAAGTGTCAGAGGGGAAGCTTCTGGAAGATTCCATGATCTTCCACCTTGCAAATTGTCCCTCCCATTTGTCCATTCCCGACCATCTCACCCTACAGAGGGGCCATTCAGTATGCATTTCACCCTTTACACTGGGAAGGTGATATGCATCGAACCCTCCGCACTGGGTATTCAGTATGGTCTAGTTTTGACCATTTCTGAGCAGTTTTTAGTGGAGAACTTCTCGGAGATGATGTAATCAGCTGACCTTGTTCCTTTAGGTAGTGAAGAAACACCTTTAGGGAATTAGGAGCCCTCAATTTATGGACATTTATGATTGGGGTTGCAGTGCCCAAAAATTTCTATAACAGTTGCCCCCTAAAGCATGAGGTCATTAATATTTTGATGTCAGGTGAAATGCTTTACCATGAGGATCCGAAGTTTTTTCGAGTTGAAAAGAGCTTAAAGGAGACTCGTTTTCGAGGAACAAGCGACGATTTCGGGTAGCAGCTGATTCCAGGTAAGGTTTCGAATTTTCCAATCACGGCAGTGTCACAAGGATGGCTAATAGAATCACTCTTTGCAGATGTTCCTGGAAAGGGTAAACAATCAAATGGAGGTGAATGATCAGCTAAAAACAGAGTGGAGGTGATGATGAGAACACGACCAAGGCTCAAAGGCTGATGATAAGGCATTCAGAATGGTTATTTACCAATTCATTTTTTAATGAGCTTGAACTCTGGGGGAAACATTTGCTCATTTACTTATGTTTATTTTTTAACGAGCTTGAATTCCGCGTTAGAACTGCTCGTGGCGGGTTTATTTTTAAACGAGCTTGAACCCTGTGGTAACACTACTTGCCAGTCGTATAATAAGGATGTCTCATTCAAGATTCCATTTTTTATGGGGTTTTCACTTTTTGTAAGCTTTGTCGCGGATCCTTTCTTTATGCAAGCTAGGAAACGACTAGCCTTACGAGTTTAAAGGGTTAGAGGACCTACAAATTAAAAAAAATAAATGGTCGCTCTTCACTTGTATGCGGGAAGGTTTGCATGCCCCCAGGTATAGCGAAAAATTCCCAGGTTACCATGAAATTTCCATCCGCGTTGTAGACAAAATGATTCCTTGGCGATGTCTACTGAAATAGACAAAGGTGAGTGGCAGCTGATTCCAGGGGATCCATATATAGATGATTGTAGGGAGGTGAGTCATCTTCTGGGGTCTTGATTAGTGTCCTCTCTCTGATAGTTCTTGATTCCACTTGGAGACTAATGATCTCTTACTCATCCCTGGTCAAAAACAGAGAGGCAAGTGTCAGAGGGGAAGCTTCTGGAAGATTCCATGATCTTCCACCTCGCAAATTGTCCTTGCCATTTGTCCATTCCCAACCATCGCACCCTACAGAGGGGCCATTCAATATGCATCGCACCCTTTACACTAGGAAGGTGATATGCATCGTACCCTCTGCACTGGGTATTCAGTATGGTCTCATTTTGTCCATTTCTGAGCAGGTTTTAGTGGAGAACTTCTCGGAGATGATGTAATCAGTTGACCTTGTTCCTTTAGGTAGTGAAGCAACACTTTTAGGGACTTAGGAGCCCTCAGTTTATGGACATTTATGATTGGGGTTGCAATGCCCAAAAATGTCTATAACAGTTGCCCCCTAAAGCATGAGGTCGTTAATCTTTTGATGTCAGGTGAAATGCTTTACCATGAGGATCCGAAGCTTTTTCGAGCTGGGAGGTGACCTGTAATAAGATACAATACAATACATTATATTGAAAACATTTTTCATGATCTATCTGAGGCGGGCATTCCCATGCTCAGCTTTATAAATTCATTTTCATGTACATAGGATAGACAATTGTCTATGTGGCAGACTGATGATTTGGACTCATCATCCTTTGATTTGGATGATCATCTATTTGGCAATGATGTGCATTTGATGTCTTTATATTCCTGAATATATCGTAGCTCAGATGGATGAAACTAGATCTGGGGTCTTCAAAACTCGCTCAATCTTCACTCAGAGTATAAGTCAATCCATGTGAAAAATTTTCTAGAATCAAACATGGAAAGACATCCCCTGATTACTAGCCAATGATGTAAGTTGTTAACAGGCGCGAGAGGAATCACCAATAATGACAATGACCCTCAAGGTACTACAATACAATTCGCATAGTGTGAAAAAGGACTTGGCATCGAACACCACACAAAATCTCTCGGTCGAAGGGCATTAATGTAAACCTGTCACCGAAAGTGAGAAACTTTCCATTGAGGCATGCAAGCTTCAAAGTACTGAAAGGGTTGTTCCTAGGTCGACTTCTTGGATAATGAGCTGATGTCGACAAGAAGTGACCCGTCATAGGAGGGCCTTAACGAATCCCACATCTACGACATGGAATGAAGCAAATGATTTTGGAGGTGAAAACAATCTGATGATATAGTGTTCAGGGTGGCGGTCATGAAAGAATGGAGCGTGAATGTATTGCAGTGGGTGAGACACAGGCGAATTTTCTGAATGACTTCTCTTGAACATATCGATGACACTGACGATGGATTGGTAGTGTTAACCCCAAATACAGATGGTGTGATGGACCAATGGTGATATGACCAGTGAACGGAACAACCCAACCCGACTTGAATGCAGAAGGAAAGTGTCATGTTCAAGAGCGACTTGCTACCAATAAATCTTTTTCAAGTTTTCTTCCCAATTTTCCCCAGTCATTTCTGACCAGTACCTCTTTATTTTTGTCAAGCTTGAGGAGGATAACATATGCTTGTTCTATAATCTGCCCTTCAGGCGAACATGTCGCTATATTTTAGCGAGCCTAGCGACAGTGAAACTCGTTCACGTCCATTTGGACGAGTTTGTCGCTATTCAGTTTTAACGAGTTTAACGACAAAGATAACTCGGTCCTTTTCAATTTTAGAGAGTCTGAAAGGGACAGAAAGGAAACTCCAAAGATTCTTTTTCGTCATATAATCCCTTAATTCCGAAAAAGCGTAAAATAGTACGAAAGCGATGAATTTTTGATAGTTTTAATGAGCCAAACAAGACAAGCACTCAATCTTTTTCTGTAATAATCTCTCAGGTCCAAAAAGGTTAAAATCTAGAGGGGGGATAGCACTTCCGATGACTTTAATGAGCTGGAGAGGCTAATTGCTCGGCAATATTTTCATATTTTACGAGTCAGTTGAAAAGAACTTAAAGGGGACTCATTTTCGAGGAACGAGCGATGATTTCGGGTAGCAACTGATTCCAGGTAAGGTTTGGAATTTTCCAATCATGGCAATGTCACAAGGATGGCTAATAGAATCACTCTTCGCAAATGTTCCTCGAAAGGGTAAAAAATCAAATGGAGGTGAATGATCGGCTAAAACCAGAGTGGAGGTGATGATGAGAACATGACCAAGGCTCAAAAGCTGATGATAAGGCATTCACAATGGTTATTTACCAGTTCATTTTTTAACAAGCTTGAACTCTGGGGGGAACATTTTCTCATTTGCTTATGTTTATTATTTAACGAGCTTGAATTCTGCGTTAAAACTGCTCATGGCGGGTTTATTTTTAAACGAGCTTGAACCCTGTGGTAATACTGCTCGCCAGTCGTATAATAAGGATGTCTCATTCAAGACGCCATTTTTTATGGGGCTTGCACCTTTTGTAAGCTTTGCCCCGAATCCTTTCTTTATGCAAGCTAGGAAACGACCAACCTTACGGGTTTAAAGGGTTAGAGGACATAAAAATTTAAAAAAGTAAATGGTTGCTCTTTGCTTGTATGCGGGAAGGTTTGCATGCCCCCAGGTATAGCGAAAAATTCTCAGGTTACCATGAAAGTTCCATCCGCGTTGCGGACAAAATGCTTCCTTGGCGATGTATACTGAAATAGACAAAGGTGAGTGGCGTAGACGCCTCCACTCACATAACTTTAACAAAGGTATCTTATTCCAGTCTAATGCCATTTTCCTGTAAGGACGGGTTCGTCAGACTAGTCATATATCCTCCATGGAAACCTACTCTATACCCAAGGTTTTCCTACCGAAACAAATGAGGGTGCATGCCCCTTAGGTTTCCGTCACATCCTCCTGAATCACTCACGCTCATCAGGTGGATGGACTGGATATCGATGAGACATTCCTTGTGTGAAAATACCATTTAGGGATGGGGTTTGACTATTTTCTATGTGTGAACTAGGGAACGACATTTGGTCTACGAGCTTGACCATTCTGCCTTCGTGCGGAAAACACATTACTCTAAAGAGTGAGGAGATGACGGCTCCCATGCAATAAATATAGCCGTGCCCAAGGATTAGATTATATTCCAGAGGTCCTTGGACTACCATCACGTTCATGTGAACGGTTTTCCTTCTCAAAGTAATTGGCACATTTGGAAGGATCCCTAATGGTCAACTGGTTCCTTTGTCAAAGCCTGTCAGATTTCTCATTTCAGGCTAAAGTGATGGCGAACCAACCACTTTCCAAGCAGTTGAGGAAAGGATACTCACAGAAGCCCCTTCATCGATGATGGTACTAGCCATGACCATTCTATAAGCTTGTACAATGATTCAAAATGGTACATTAGCTGGTAAATGGGGTTTGCCTAGTAGATTCCAGTCGAAGGAAATGACTACGTTGCTTGGAGGTGGGACAGAATAGATGGTTGGATATGACTCTGATGAACTTCCTTCCTGCGATAAAGGAATGGGTAGACTACCCCCAAAGTTCATCGAAGTCTGTGTTTACGAAAATAATTTGAACGGTGTTGTTCTCTTTCTCTTCAGTGACGGTATCATTCGAAGATGAACATTCTGAAGGCAAGACCGGGTCAACTGCCGCCTCGACCTTTTGACCTTCGTCTGGTATGGATTTAGAGGGTTCATTTTCAATGATAGATGTTTCGGCCAACCACAATGGCATGCTAGTCAGATTTTCAACCAGTGGGGGACTTGGCAAGAGTTTTTTATATCCAGGAGGGATCCGTTGCAGTGAAGCAGGATGGTCATCGAAAACTCTTTTAGCTTCATCAAGGAAGGGACAATGGTGGACGACGTGATTGCCTTCACACAGTTTACAAGGAAATTCGTGATTCCTATTCTGTCCAGATACTTCACTTTCACTGGTTGATGGTGTGCTTTCAACATGATCATCAGAGGTTGACGACACCAGATTGTGCAAACGAGGAGACCAGTCCCTTAAGATCCGAGGGATGTAGGGACAATCTCGGTGATAGTGGTCTTCATTGCAAATGACACATGGAGATTTAGGTTTATATGGTGTGGTGTGAGGATTTTCGCTACATGACACCTGGTTGCCCCCTTTCGATTTTGGTTCCTTCTTCTTCTTTTCTTTTTTCTCTTTCTGCTTCTTCTTCTTCTCAGTTACTTGATCTTTAGCTTTACCAGCTTTATCAAGCGAAGAGGAAGGAGGAGAGGGAGAATCAGATGAAGTAGAAGGTTGGGAGGAAACTCTAGTATCATCTAGTTGCTAACTTTACTATTCAGGAATTATGGTATTCTAAATGACAGAGGTAGAGAAGAGCCATACGGGCAAACCAATCATCAACCCTGGAAGTGACAATGTGGCCATATGGGGTGCACCAACATCTTTCCAAGAGGAGAAGGGACTAGGATTTCCTCCAAGGTGAAATCCTTGGTTGGTAGAATCCATTTTTCTCAACCTAAAGACCAACGGGGGAATTTGGGATGTTATTCCGACTAAATAAATTTTAGACGCTCTGACACAACTTGTTTTTTCAATTTTAAAGAGTCGAGAAAAAACAAAATATGACTCTAGTCACCTTCAATTTTTAATGAGCCTGAAGTGAAAAGTGCTTAGATGGACCTTTTCTTTTAAGGAGTCTGAAAAGGAGCAAAATAGACTTCTCTAGAAATCTAGGTAGAGGGGATTACCAAACCAATCACAAAACTGCAGAATAATTTTTACGGTATGGCAGTTAATCTTCCTGAATGCTGTGTTCAGTGCATTGCGATCGATAGGGCGACAGACACAGCTTCCTAAGGATAAAGGATGCGGCCTATTGTGGTCTCCCAATATATACTCGATGGTACGTGGGAGCACAAGTCCGTACTGGCACTTTCTATCTCAGAGTGGAGGAATCACCCAACCAACAATGAAAACAACCGTTACAAGGTTTTACGACACCGGAATACATCTCTAGCCTAGACCTCTAGATGTTGTGCGTTAGGTTCCAAAGCGTTGTTAGATTCATTAAATTTATTTTAAGTTGATCTTTTTTAAAAATTTCCCTTTCAGGTTCACCGCGTGATGTGTATACAATTCCTAAAATGCAGTCAAAGATGATAAAAAATTGTTTAATCTTCTTTTGGTAATGAAAATCCTAGCTACTAAGGAAATAAATTTGAGTCTTTCAACAAAGAGCACAAAGCACACACTAAATGCAATGTCCTAAATCAAACCAAGCAGTCTAAATGCAAATGCTCATGCATGTATTTGTTTTCAGCCTTCTTGATGTATGAATGGTGATAAGAAAGCTAAGTGCAAATCTGAATTATTTTCAAAGCGACAATACTCAACAAATTTCTTTTCAAAATGAAGTGAAGGTAAGGGAGACACCTTGCGATTTCAAAATGAAAATTGTTTTTCGACACTTTAAAAACTACTAATTCAAATCATATGCAAGAGTAACTGTATAATCGACTATCAAGAACAATGGGATTCTCTTCTAAAACTGAAAACGACACTTATGACACTTTCAAATTAAGAAACGACAGTTCGACTATGCTACTTCTTTGCAAAAGAGAACTGAAAATGGCACACAATACATAAAAAAACTTATAGTTCTTTGCACTATAGACGTGGAATGATGTAAGAGAAGTGGGTTTTCACAGAGATATACTAACCACAAATAGCAAAACTCCTGAATAGAACTGAAAATAGTGAAGGAAAAACCAAAGTCTGAAGGTAAAGTTAACCTTCCCTGACCATCGCACCTGTCACACAGTGAATTCAGTATGCAGCGCACCTACTGCACACGGGAAGTGCGATGCATACAGACTGCCTTGAAGGTAGGGTGCAATGGTACCAGTGCGAGACTTTTAACGATTTTTTACTCACAATTTGCAATTCAGTTTAGGGATTTAGGCTAAGTGATATTCAGTATATTTAAATCACAGGGGTTGATCTAAGGAGGTTACTAGAGCCACCACTTAGGGCAATTAGAACGTTTGCAGATCGATTGTTTAATTCATAAACAAAACCCGGAGATAGATTGAAGCAGCATTGATCTACTTTGCATTTGTATAACAAATGCAGTTCGAAGGCTAGCTGGCTTGACTTCAGGCTCTATATGTAAGTTTATAAAATAAACAAAGATAGGCTAACAAACATCTATTCGCTCCCCAGTGGAGTCGCCATTTTGTTACCAGGAATAGTGTCCACTCAGAGTTGCTATTCCCACTAAGACTAGTAGCTATCTTAGAAACAAACAAGTAAAGTCTACTTTTGCTTTCCTTTATGAAAATAGATAAGAATGGAACAAAGGAGACCAACCTTAATCTTGTGCTTGGTTTCCCTATTTGATTCCTCTCCTTCCTGATAGATCTTTGTCGCTTCTTCTTTGTCTGCCCAGCTTCAAAGAGCACCTGTGGAATCAAAGCAGCATACTACTATCGAAGAACAGAGATC
>APFE030376509.1:33966-51375 GCA_000404065.3 Pinus taeda | reverse complement strand
CCATTTGCTTGCAAAGACTCAAGATAATTGGAGTATGTAGGATAAAGTGCCTTGAGAAAAGCAATAAGAGAGATATCCAGCTCAACTTTAGTGGATTTGATATCATGCATTATGGAATTTATTTCAGATGCAAGAGCAAGAGGATCATTATTTTTCAGTTCAAGAGTGAAGCGTTTAATCATAAGTTGGACGACTTCAAGTGCAGAATGTGAGTCATAGAGTTCTTTCAGCTTTTGTAAAGCTTCAAAGGCAGTTGAATATGATGAAATGTGGCGACTCACCTCCTTATTTACAGATGTTGCGATTAATGCATATGCTTTGTTGTTCTTGTTTTCCCAGATGGCGAGCTCTTTGTCTGATGTAGGCTTTTCTGGGTCACTGTCTCCTTCTCCAACACACACTCCTTTCCACAACTCATTGAAGATGAGGGTGTGTTGTATCATCCGGGACCAGTCAGGATAGTTCTCCTTGCTATTGAGAACTATTCCTACGATAGAGATGATTGAATGCATTCTATAAAAAAATTACTTCTGCTGATATAAAAAAACTTTTGCTGATAGACTAATACTTCTGATGGAAAAAAAAAAAAAAAAACTTGCTCTTGTGGAGAAAAAACTTCTGCTGCTAAAAAAAAGAATGTTGATAACCCTCCAACAAAGGCAAAAAATTTTCTCTTATGGAGAAAAAAAACTTCTACTGCTAAAAAAACACTGAGATTTTGAGATGTTGAACTTTCCAGTAAAACACAAGAGCGTTAACTATGTTAGCCACAACGTTATGAAAATAATATCATGAGAGCTCAATAGCGTGGATATATGGGATCATCAGAGTGGATACAACGTTGGCGTGGATACAATAGAGGATCAAAATGTTGCCCGGATTTGTAGTTTACAAGTGATTTGGGTGCCACTAACGAACTTGATTAGTTTGGTCGACTATACGAAGCTTGCAGGTTCGGTGGCACTGCATAAGTTTCCATGCATTGCTATGTTCTATACTTATAAAATTGTAAACCCAAGGAGCAACAACGATATATATATACCAGCGTGTTATACCAAACCACACCAGTGTATTAGTGGAAAGTTCAACGATATATATATACCAGTGTGAAATGGAGCAACAATGTTACATATACCAGCGTGAAATGGAGCAAAAACTAGCGTATATATACCAGGAGAAACAACGTTATATATACCAGGGCAGACAACGTTATATATACCAGCATCGTTAATACATTTAATACACCAGCAATCGCAGTTTCAGAACATACAAACAGTGTTATACAACTCAGCGTTAATCAGACCAGCGTTCAATACAAGTTCACAATTGCAAAGCTTTACCAACGAATGCCATTACAATGATTTATCCAACGGACCAGCGTTCATAAAAAAAATATTGACAGCAGTGTACAGTAAATAACTGTATGCATTCAGCGGATAACGCATAATAACGCTGAATGAGAGCAGGAGTATCTTCGCATAGTATAGTTTAACGCATGTCAGGCAGAAGGCAGTGGAAAGAGAGAAAAAGGCAGTGGACAGAGGACAGAGGAGTTACAAGGCATGCCAAAAAAAGGAACCTGGGACCTGTGCTCTGATACCATGTCAGGCTAGGAGTAACTCCAGAAAAACTGATACGTATATTTCATTAGGTAGCTATTGTTATATACACATGAATGTGACTGATCAATTCATCTTCTTGATGACTGTTCACATTCCAGAAGATTAGGTGTCAAAACTTGTCAATGGACATCGGTTGAAAGTCTACAAGAAACCCCTCTCTAAGTGAGAATTTATTGAAAATTTGAATAAAATAGTGATGGTAGTGGAGCATGTCTTAGCTTCCACTTCACCCACTCACTGAAGAAAAGAAAAAATAAAAAAAATAATAAGGGCTCATGTGAAAACCTCCATGAGGCACTTGAGTCCAATCATTGGGTTGAAAACCTCTTCTAAGGTGACCCAGTGATGTCAAAAAAAAGGAGAAAAAGGAATAAGATCCCTAGGTGAAAACCTCCCTTTGAGGCACCCAGGGCAGGCAATTAGGGTGAAAACCTCTCTGAGGTGCCCTAGTTGTTTTTCAAAAAAAAAAATGAATTTTTGTTGCATTGCAGTTTTGCAGGAGGACTACAAGAAGCAGAAGAAGGTGCCGAGGGAACCCTGACATTCACACCAACATCCATCTCACCTTCTCCACACCTTCCTCCATCATGTTTGGCATCTCTTTCACCCCATTGTACCTCTTTTTCAAAAACTATGTTTTCTACAGGAGGCTCCGTGTTTTCTACAGGAGGCTCTTATAGGAATTACAAAGAGCCAGAAGTGGCTACAGAAGGTAGTTTGAGGAACAAAGAAGCTTCATGAAGAACCTATAATCCCTCCTACAATCTTCAAACCTCCTTTCCATCATTTTCAAACCTGCATCACACCCCAAGCATTATTTTTTCCTGTCCAAGAAAAACACAGAAAAAATAGTTTTTCAGTTTTAAAAAAAATGAGAGGAAAAAGCACCATCAACCTCACCTAAAGCCTACCTACTACCTCTCCATCTTTATCTACACCTCTGGCATCATCCTCGAGCTCCAATCATAGGAAGAAGCTGAAGTTTCAAGGGGAGAAGCAGGTACAGGAGCTCCTGTAGGAATTCCTGTAGCAGCTGATCCCATAGAAATCCACCACCAACAACAAGAGAGTGCAAACATGAAGGTTGAAAAGGCACCTGAAGCTTAGATCCAGCCAGAGAATAACCTGCACAAGCACACAACCACACATCAGCAAGTAGAGATAGCATGTAAAAAGGGAAATAAAAGCATGCAGCAGAGAAAGCCATGGCACCTCACAGCAAATACACTCGAATCACAAGTAAGTAACTAAGTCACTCCTCTGTTTGCATTTGTGTAATTAGAAGTCATGCAAAAGCAATGAGATGGTTGAGGTTGAATGAGGGAAAGGTGGCCAGTTAACTTGGCCACCTTCATTTAGTTGACCCCACTTATCTGAGATGTCACCCACACGTGCGCATAGTCAACTCCAGCACAAGATGCCAAGGACAAGTAGTGGAGGAAGTGTGAACTCCAATGCAATAATGAGGGATGATTATGAGGAGGGGCCATGATGACCAAGTAGGTGAGGAACAATGGTATGAATATAGTGAATCTATACCTTTCCAGCTTAACACTCATCACCGAAAATATCCATAAATGTTGGTAATAAGTACTCCTCCCCGAGCATTCTCACCACCTTGTCCTTCATTCTCTCCTCGTAACTTAGCTACATCATTCTCCTTGTGCCCCCACAGCCTCATAACCACTGTCCTCCATTGATCTCTCTCCATATTCTTTCTCTCAGCATTTTCTACTGGAGCACCTACAAGTTTTCTACAGGAGCACCTACAAGGAAATCTACAGGAGGGACAGCAGGCTTCTACAGGAGGGGCAGTGAGTCGTTTTAAAGGGAGAAAACATGATTTTTAGCACGATTTTCAATCTGAAGAGGTAGGATTCGTGCATGTCCCCTGTTGAATATCAATATATGAAAGAAGTGGTCTCAATTTGAGGAGGAAATAAGTCTTTAGGAGAGGAGAAAAAAAAGAAAAGAAAATCTGCTTATTTAAAAAAAAACACAGTCTCCTATATTTCTCTGTTTTTCTCAAAATTCTTTGTATCCACCTCCATATTTGGTTTTCCAAAAGAGTATAGACAATATGATAGGATGGTTTATGAGAAAGGAACCCACTAAATACATTAGGATCCATGCACATCCTCAAGTGGTGGACATCTTCACAAGGGCAAACTGGATGAATTTCTTTGAGAAATTTCAAGGGTTTGACGAGGAAATTTCCCAAGAGTTTGCTCTCTCTCTGGGCCCTCATAGAAGAACTCATGCCAATGTCACCACTAGAGGTCTTTCCATGGATATAACCCCTGAATTTATCAGTGGCTCACTACCCTTCCTCTTGGGCTACCTTGGAGTAAAGATGAGAAACCAATTGGCCAGGCTACCAAGAGGAACTTTTTCCAAAAGAATGAAACTCATGTTGAAGATAAAAATGACATTAGAAGGGTTAGCATGCCATATCCCTGGGATGAGGTTAGCTATCAAATAATTAAATACATTTCCTGTGAGGGGAGGCACAACATTGTTTATGGTTATCACTTTAGAATCCTCCAAGAATTAAGGTATGGCATGGACACTCCAGCACCTCAGAAGCTCAGTATCCGTTACTTCCTCCTGCAGTCCCTCATTGACTCCAGCACAAAGGTACAAGCAAGAAATTTAGAGCAACTAGATCAGCATGGCTTAATCAAAATCCTAGTAGAGGAAGCCCTCCATACCTTTACACTCCCTATAGCATGGGAAGTTTTCCAAAACATGACAGCTGAGGATGACATAAAGGCCTTAACCTATGATGTTAGCCCTACTGGTAGTGAGGAGGAAGAACAGCAAGTGGGAGAAGGTGGAGCCAGGGGTGACATAACAGAACAAGAAAGGAAGAAGGAACTGAAATAGAGGAGGAGAGAGCTGAAGAAACAGAGTAGGAATAGATAGCAAAAGAGACAGAAGAAGGAGAAAAAGAGGTAGAGAAGGAAGAACAAGGAGAAGAGTCCCCTAAGACTTTGGAAAGGGAGGTAGCAACTACCCTCACTACCCTCAATACACTAATCAAGCCAAAGAAAGAGAGGAAAAGACATACCTCCATGTATTTCATGGCTAGGAAGAGTACAAGAATTAAAAAAGGCAAACCTCAGCCCCCTTCGAAAGTGCCAATTACCATTGGAGATTCACCCTCTGCCAAGGGGAAAGAATCTCCTTCCAAGACACCTATAACATATGAAAGGGGGACTCCTGGATCTTCCACATGGAAGGAAAAGGCAGTACTATAAGACCCAAAAACAGACTTATAGGAGGCTCAGACAGTTCTACAGGAGACACTGTAAAAACTACAGGATACCCAAAAGCTTGAGAAAATGATATAAGGACAGCCACAAGTGAAGGAGGAAGCACAAGAGATACAAGAACATGATCCCTAGTCTAGTCTTGCCTCCTATTACAATCTACTTGAGGGAGGAAGGATAATCCCACAGAAGTTTGCAATTCCACTATTTTTTGAATTGGAGAAAGAAAGAGTGAGAACACATAGGTGGATGCAGATAGCCAAATCCAAAGGAGTTGAGGATGTTGGCCATATGGAAAACAAGCTCAACAAAATGGGCAGAGAGTTGAGTGCTCTCAGAGACACGAAATCAATTACAAGAAGCCACCTTGAAAGTGAAATGAATTGCTAAGGAGGCAGCTGCAAGAGAAAGAGACCCAGCTGGCATGCATGGCCAGCTTATCCATGGAGGCATTGCAATGCATGACACCAGCCAAATCTTATGGCCTCTATCTGAAATACCAATGGCTTCAATTCCAAATAAAGACTTTGGCACAAAGAGGCACAATGTCTTTCCAAGACTACAGGTAATCCATGGACCTTTGTGACCAAAGCACCTTAGAGGATAAGGCAAAGATGGTAGAATTCTATTTACACAACATGGCTTTGACAAAATTGAGTGTGTGGGATCCCAATGCCAAGCTAGGGGACCTACAATTAATGGCCATGGCCTCATGGATGAACCATGAAGAATTGAGGGCAGTAGAAATGAAAAGATTGATGCTAAAAGAGCAAAATGAACCATTAATGATAAGAGCTGAGCCATCAAATCCTATGGAACGCATCAGCACACACAACCTACTTGCCAATGACCCTCAGATTACCCCTAGATATCTCACCAATCAGGCACAAGCCATTGCACACTTTGAGGATATGAAAATGATACTTGGGGATGACTCTGTGCATGCATGCATGAGGAGATGGAACACCTTACCACATAGTTTGTAGATCAGGGAATATCATTCTCCCATGAGGTTGAAGGAGGCATTGAAAAGAGTGCCAATGTACAAGTGCTCCATGCAGAGGCTAAAGGTTAATTGGATTGGCCTCAAACTGATTCCCCCACTACTGTTAGGCATGCTAGAAGGTAGAAGAGAAGAAGAAGAGGAGAAGCAGTGACAGGACATAGATAAGAAGGCAGGATTCTATGGCAAAGAAGCAAACCACATCAGAAGCCTGGGATGCTAGGGAGGCCACCAAGGCCATAAAAGATGAGGAGATTGACTAGGTTGCTTAGAGGATGAGCAACACCTTCAGTAGGGGGTGATGATGAGCCCCATAAATGGGTAACTATATGAGCTCATTTTACCTCCTAACCTAGTCAAATGAACCATGCTCTTAGCTTATTATATGATTTTCTAATTATATTTATGCTTTTAGAGTGAGTTGAGTTAGTTATTGTACCATGCAGTCTAACATGTATTTAATGCAGATTATTGATGAATTTCGAGGTCAAAGTCAAGGATCCAGTGGAAAAATGGCAGCAATAACTCGAAGTGGATAGAGGAAATGACTTATAGGAGGTAATCCCCCTCATTTATTACTCCTCACTTCGAATTCCCATTCTTTTAGCTCGGAGTACAAGCAGTCGAATCATGCACTACAAGGCAATAGAGCAAGTGGATAATGAATAGTGATTATCTCGATTTTTGGGAGCCAAGCCTCCCTTATTTTAAGGAAGTTGTTGGTAGCTTCATTTGTATAAGTAGAGAGGCCTAGGGCCTCACTAGGGTTGGATTTTTTTGCTTATGTAAACTCTGCTCAAATTTCGAGCCTATTATTTTGTGACAGTTTCATGTAATCTTGCTATTACTCTGAAAATAAAGATGGAATCCCTTTTGAGCTAGCATTGAGTTACCTCAGAGGGCTGAAGCTCTTGTATTAGGGCCCAATCCAAGTAGCCAATCTCCTCTTTATTTTTATTTCTATGCTTTGTTTCAATTTGTAGATTAGTTTGTTGTTAGATGTATTTCTCTTATGGTTAAGAATAGGTTGCTTTTGATGATTTAGTAGTTTGCTTCCATTTGTGCTTTCTGTAGCAGGTTAAGTAGTGACCAGCAAATATTCAAAAGGCTAGAAATAGTTCCTTAGCCTCTCTTCTTCCCTTTGGGACCATGATTTGAGGCAAAGAATTTCTTGTTGCGCCAAAAACACAAATTTTCCTACTTCATAGGACTTCTAATGTTTGCAATTTTTTAGTAGGTTAATAGTCCATATTTGTTTTTCTTTAGATATTCTTCATCATGCTCACTTCCTGATTTGCAATAGTACTCTTTCATGCTTTCCTTTTCTACAAAATTTCCTTTCATAGGTCATAGTTTAGATCATTTTAACACAAAACTCTGTTTTTCCTAAATGCACTCATTTCATTGTTTGCTTGATCTTCTTGGTTAACTGTTAGTTCCTTTGTAGTAGATCTCTTCCAATATAGGCTAGATTGTCAGTAATCACACCCTCCATCTGATCCATGCCCTATTGGTCTCCCAAATCTCACCTCAATTCTGCCCTAACTTCCTGCATTTTTCCATAGAACTTCTTCCTCTCTCCTTGAGCAAACCCAAACATCTTTCTCTCTCCTAGTGATTCATGGTAGACCTTAGGCACCCTAACACCTCATCCCAACCTTCATCCACATTTTTCACCCACTCTCACACCCTCAAAACAGTGAAAATTTCTCTCGGCCTCCTCCTCTAGACCTACTGTAGTTTCCCTGTTTTCCTCCTGTAGATTTCCTGTGTCCTCCTATAGATTTTCTTGTAGGCTTTCTTTTGAAGGCCGGGTGTGGGAAAAGCCTCTATAAGGCCACCTGAGACCTCCTAGGACCCATCCACACCATCCTACATCATCTCAAGTCCCAAAACCGTCCTTCAATGCCACCTATTCGCTGCCACGCTCACACACAATAAATTACATGCATGTCAAATTCACATAAAAATCCAAAAATATGTTTTTTTTCCTATTTACTTCCAGAAACAGCATAGTTAGATGTTTTTTACTTCCTTGAGTAGGTAATGGAATTCCTTTCATGGTTTTCATAGTGCTTTCTGAAAAAGTAGAATTAGTTGGTTAATTAGGGTTTACTAGGTTTGCTTTACATTTCAGTCTTTCTCCTTTTTGCAGCTAGAATAACATTTGTAGAGTAATATTTCTTTCCTTGCATCACATATAGAGATTCTTTTGCAATCTAGAGAAGTTGGCTTGAGCTCCTAGTGATCTTGCGTCGGCTGACCAAATGACAAACTGCAATGAGAACTAGTACTTGTGCATACAACGTCGACGCTTCCAAGTTTGTTACGAACTACCAGGTTGATAAGTGTAAAGTAGGCAGCCCAGGAGTTGCAGCATTATTGCTGCAATACTAGTGTTCACCAATACGATATCAATCATCTATGATATGTGATGTGTATATAGCTCACCAAAGAGGCCCATAGGACAAACTATCTAAGGAATGAAAGGATAATTGACCATACCTATATCGTTGATGTCTAGGACGAGACTGATATTTATCTAGTGAGAAGGTGGAAAGGGGCCAACATTCCCCCAAACATGAGATACTTCCCCCAAACACATGATGATGGAGGGGAATGATTGGGTGGGAATGATGCCCCCTAGTTAAATGAGTGTGTGGAGCATCATTATGTTCCAAGTACTCGAATAAAGAATTCAAGCATTCAACCCTACTGGCATAAGATCCTTTAGAGGATGATGAATAGATATAGGGGCATAGTTACCCCCTAGTTTTGTATGTATGGTTATAGCATGCCATGGGAATTCCAGATGTATTTAAAGTAGTGGACTACAAACACTATATGATGGATAATTGGTACATAATGTGGTTATGCAGTATGTGGTGTCATCGTCATTTGTTGTTTATGGTTGTCTTCTTGTGGGAAGAATAGATAGATGCAGTGGGAGAAAGACAATCGTGGATTCTCTATCTCATGACGTACTTCATATATGAGTCATATGAATTAATTTATGGGTTTTCATACATGGTGTCACCATACCAAAGAGTGGTGTTAAATATAATGAATTGATGCTCACCTAAACAACATTGTGGTTGACCAACAATAATTTCTAAGGGACTAGATTGTAGAGGTAAATGGGGGGATGATTAACTGGATCATCCCCATGGTGATCTAGAGTGATATGGGACTCTATAGGCTCTTTGACATGGGGAATAAGGATGGGACTAGAGTCAACACTACAAGATGCACTAGGAGGGTTGGGGAGAATTTCTTCTCCTGGCCTCTCAAATGTGGATGCACCCTTACCCAAACATTATGTGGAAATGTAATGGCCACAAGGTGGATGTGGATCGAATTCATCAGTTCGAAGTAAGGTTTATTGGAATTTATCATCATCATGGGAGACATGGTTCACATATTCATCACTAGAAGGGTTGGATGGATGATTAGTAGATGTGACATCTACTGATGTTGAGACCGAAGTGTTCTCCGAAGAAGGTTCAAAAGAATCACAATAGTAAAATCTTAAAGAGTTTGAATATATTGATCCCATGGATGATGACAAGTAGATAATAGGGGTTGAACTATTTTTCATCTTGACATCAAGAGGGGGAATCATGATGTTGGGTTGAGAAACCTCTTTTCCTAGCGAAGCAGTGGCACTAGAACCTATAGGTAGATGGGAAGTAGAGTCACTACGAGCGGCGTCTAACTCACGAAGCACATGAAGTGTATCATGGAAATATTTGAGATGGGTAAAGTGATTGGAATAATTTCCATACTTATCACACAAAGAGCAAGGTTGATTCGTGTGTAAGGTTTTGTTTTTCTAGCTGCCTCGAGTAAGGTAGCATGGACCTCAGGAATGTTAGGGTTAGGAAAAGTATTATAGAGAACATTCTTAATATGAGGGAGCTCAAGATAGTTATGGGTGGCATACCCAAAAGCATCACACAAAGCAAATGAAGGATAATGATTTGGAGGTTTAGGAAGAGTAGGAGTTGCTTGGGATGCCTTGTCTTTGTTTCCTTTTTTTTGGCTTTCCCCTTCACTAAATGCTTTCACAACAAGAGTGGATTCATGTTGATTTTGTTATGGAATTGAAGAAAATTAAGGGGAGGGAACAATGGGTTTACCTGGATTCAAAGTTGTATAAGGTTTGATTTGGTCATGAGGATCAATGTACCATATTGGGATCCCCATGGTGATGTTAGGAAGACTCAATGTGGCCATTACAGGAGTGGAACAGGTTCTTGGTGGCGGAAATAAGAAAGGTATCTAACCATAGGGATAATGACCTAAAGAAACTTCTCCTAGATGTGAAAGGAATGGAGGAACAATTCCTAGTTGGAAAGGACCAGGAGAGATACCATTGGGAGGGAACTGACCTGGAGAAATTGTACCTGAAGGATGAGTTGAGTCTTGAGCAGGAGGTTTAAGATGAGTTAGTTCCTAGGAAGATGTACCAAACTGCTTATCTATGTTCTGTGACACATGAAGCATGAGAAAACTCAAATATCTAGGCTCAAAAGAAGTAGGTGGTGGCCCATAATAAGCCCCAAACAACATGGAATCTTTATAGTCCCGAGGGGAAACATTGGTTAGGGTAGGGGTGGTATTATATCTAGTCATCAATTAGATAATGGATTGAGGAGAAGTCTACAATTGGAGGTGATAGTAAGTCAATTGATTGATAGTGATGATATTTCAATTATGAGGGAAGCACATCTTGTGGAAGACAGAGGATGCGACATCTAACATGGAATATTTGTAGCTATGACCCAACAAGATGTTATAATCTAAAGGGGCATTAATGACTTTGATATAAATCAATATTATCTTTCCAGCAATAGTGATGGGGTAGTTACAATATAAACCGAGGGGTTGTGAGGGGTGACCATCCCAAGCACGAAGAGCAATAGTGGATGGTGACAGGTCGTGGGAACCAAGTTGCTTCCAGACATTATTGGCCATCACACAGGTGGAAGCGACTTCATCTTTTATACACCTTTGAACAGTGGCATTTTTTATGGAGACTGGTATATGAAAAGGGTAACAAATGAAGGTAGGGGGGATATTCCACTTTATCAACATCAAAGAGGATTATACGATCCTTCAAGGGATCCATAACACCGAAATCATATAGTAGAGATTTCTATTGGGAGGGGCATGTCTAGAGGACTTCCATTGTTGACGTGGTAGAAGGAGAATACACCAAGTCATCTACTATGTTATATGTATGGGCCTATTTAGAAGAAGTAACATTTTGACGTAATGGACCTTTGGTGATCTTGGGGTCAACCTCTACCTCAGGAGGAGGGATCTGTAAGATACCATTTGGTGATGATAGGGGCTTAGTAGAAAATTTGGGTTGGGAATTAGTCGTTGACTTATCAAGAGATTTTTCCTATTGGCATGACCAAGTCTAGAGGTTGATTTCTTCGGAATACATCATCAGTATCCGATAATTATTTTTGCCAGATTGTGAAGGTTGGGGGCAGCAACACTTTGAGTGGGTTGGAAAGCCACATATCCTTGATGAAGAAATGGATTGGTTAGCATTTCCAACTACGACAAAGAGGGAGGAGGAGGTGGAGCCATAGGTTGAAGTCCTCTTAAAATAAATGCTTGAGCTTCCCATGCCTACCACATCTGAGATAAAAGGGGACATTCATGAGAATAATGGCCAACAACTCCACAAAAATCACAAGTTTTACTAGTTCTAAGAGCCTTGTTTTGTTTGGTTCTCTCGCCCTGTTGTTGGGTTGTGGATTAGGTTGGTTTCCCTTAGGGGCATTAGTTTTTTGACCTTGATTTCCTTGGTTACCTTAAGGTTGTTGATTCTAGTTACCCTTACCCTTATTCCTTATATTTAGGTTAGGGGGTTTGGTAGTACTCTACTGAGCATAGATTTGATTCTATGGAGGTGGTTGTTGTTGTGGCAGAGGAGGTGGAGACAGGGAAGGTTGAGGCATTGGTGTCGATGGGGCTTGAGTGTTAAATAGTTCATAAGGATAGTAAGGAATTATGGCAACATTTTTATAACCAGATTGGGAAAATACTAGCCCTGGCATCAAATGATGTGGGTGGGAAATGCATATGATGTATGTGTACCTTGGTAAGAGTTAACACGCGAAGGATCAGGAGGGCGATATGTGTAAGTGGAACTGGTCCTCCCTGGGGTTGACCATAACCCATGGGAGGTTGAGGATATGGTGGTGGCTGAGGCTGGGAAAAATTTCCAATGATACCATCAGTAGCATGAGATACAACAATGTAGAAGTAGCGCCAGGCCGAGGTAGATTAGGGAGGAGAATATAAACATAACCTGACTGATCATGTATCAAAACATATTTTAAGGCTATCTCAATAGCTTATTCCTTAGTCTGAGGGAAGTGATAGGCGACATATTTACTAATGGGGTCAAAAATGGTTCTCAAAAGCCAATTCATATATACACGATCTTCAAACTCAAGGGCTCTACACATGCTCCTCCTTCTATGCCATTCTTGTACATGGTCAGAAAGGCGGGTGGAAGAAGTTTGACAAAAAGGGTTCACTATTTTGGTACCTATGTCATATCACAGAGGTAAATGGAAAAAAGAAAGGAAATTTTTAGCAAGATTCACAAAGGTAGAATGAGAGGCATGTGGTTAGTCCACATACAATTTGGTAGCAGCTCTAGTTAGTGTGTGTTGGAAGAGACGAAGACAAATGGAGTCTTTGGTAATGGAATTTGATGAACACCACATCTGAAAATAACGAACATGATTGTTGTGATCTTCTCCAAGATTACCTTCAAACTTGAGAAATTCGGAAGGAATCTTGGTCGACATGTGAGGCCAATTTTGGTTATGGAGAATAGGATCATTAATAAGCTAGATGACATCAGGGAGGCTCAAACCAACCATATAGGGAAGCAGGGGTGGATTAGTGGCCAAACCTAAAGAGGTTTCACTCATGGGGTTACCTTGGTTAAGACCTTAGTTACCACATGAGTTTCCACCACCCACATTAGTGCCTAACATGGTGGCGGTGCGGGGTTGGAAAGTTGCAGAATCAGAGGAAGAATTAGAAGAAACAGAAGAATTAGAATCAGTATGGGGACTCAATAGAGGACTTTGAGGATGGGTCTAAACTTGACGGGTAGGGGTAAGATGTCCTAAAGGAAACTAGGTATGAAGGCCACCAAGTCTCCACGACAGACACCTAGGGGGCACAATGGTGTCAGGACAAAGATGACTCAATAGACTAAAGGGTGATGATAGGAGAAAAGAGTAATAAAGAGAAAGTAAACACCTAGTGTAATGGTGTCAAGTGTAAACGAAATATAATGATATGCTACTCTAAATCAATCAAATGCATCTTATCATAGAAAAAACTACCTCTAGCCTAAAGGTGATATAAATCCTCGAACAAGTCCTAGTTCTATTATTTTAGATGGCCTTCGAAGAGACTTCTTACTTGACAGAATCTGATCCCGGCAAGCAAATTTTTCTAGAGAAAGGTGGGATAGAGGACCAACTACTTACCCGTAGCCAGTCCTAAGGGTCGTTTTCCTAAGATTTTCCACTAAGGTTACCTTCATCCCATGGGGGAAGTTGAGTCTTGAGCTTCTTTGTGATCAACCACAACACATAATTCCCTACTATGAGTTGGGTAGCCTTGAGGAGAACCTCTCACACTGTGATATAGCCTAACCCCCTCTGAATCAAGTTTCTAACATGCTCCAATTTTGGACTGTGGGATGCTGAAGGATTTTAAACTCCCTAATATGTCAAATTTCTATGTCTCAATGTAAGCGATCAATGGGTTTTATTGTAATCATATCCCACCCATCCTACACCTAACTACAAGGATTGTTTTGGCCCTCGTGCCCAAGTGGGCTTGACTTATGTGAGTTAAGTTATTAAGGTGGATTGTTTCAAGTCTTGGCTTGGTGGTGATAAAAAAGCTCGCATTCAATTAGGGTTTGTGTGTGAAAAATGTGTCATGTGGATGAGTTAATTAAGAATGTTTTGATGATTCCAATGTTGTTGAAAATAAAGTGTGTAAATCGTAAATAGTACTAAAAATGAACTGTAAGACATATAGCAAATTGAAGCGCACAACTCCCCACCCAAGAAGGTAATGAAGGAAAAAAAATCAACTCAAGGACATAGAAAATGGCAAAAATATCTAATGTCTAAGAGATTGGGATCTAAAGGAAAAAATTCACTGAAAGGGATGCAAAAAACCAACAAGAAACAAAGGTGAAAGTGATGGAAAAATATAGTTAAGAAGATGAAAAAACAACGATACACAAGGGGATCCTAAGGGTGAAAGGAAAGACAAGATTATAAAGGGAATAAAATGTTGTAAAAACCTATCTAAAATGACTGCAAAACAGTAGACAAAACACTAAAAAACAATGGTTGAAAATGTTGCACACTAGAGTCAACTCAACAATTCTCTTCCTAAATGATGGAGGTATACTCTAAAACTTGGGGGGGGTTTCCTTCCTCAATAAGAAACTAATAAGTGGATATATGGCTAGAGGTGATTCAAGAAATAACAAAAACCCTTCCTGGAAAACATGCAACAGTCTTGCCAAAATCTATAAAAACTGAAAAATTACAAAGTGCAGAAACTGACCTTGAAAGTGCTTTAGGCACCAGTAGAATCGTCATTTGTTTACAACTAAGTAGCTAAAGACCCATAGAGGTTTCCACTTGTTAGTGTGAATTATTTATGTAGGTGATAAAAAATCCCTTCACTTAAGTTATAGATGACTTATAACCCTAAAAACAGAAGATAGTTGCTTCTATGCTTCATATCTGCAATAAAACATGAAGAAAAACATACACCACAATAGATTTTGCAAACAAAAACATATAACGGCATAAAATAAAAGTGAAATAACCCAATAGACGACTTGAAAAATAATTTTATTAATGAATACACCAGTTGAGGAGAAATTACAACATGGGTTTGTAGTTCCCCCTCCTTGGAATGGGTCCTTTTCTTGTCCTTATGCTTCAGCAGTGTGCTTTTCTCTATCAATTTGCAATGGGCAGAAAAAACAAAAAGGTGCTCGAATTCAAGTGAGAACTAAAATGCTATGAGACAATAATGTTGATGTTGAAAATGGTCATGGTGAAGAATGAATAGAAAAACCTCTATTTATAAAAAAAAGTATTGAGCCAAATTAGGAATTAGAAAATAATAAAATTTTGATGAATAAATCAAAATCTAGCAGTTGTAAATATTTTATTATATTTTTTGAGAGGGAAAAGATATTCAAAATGGTCAAATATATTTATTTAGAAAGTGGTTGAAGTAATTAACAAATAAAAAAGATTTATTGATCACTTTGTGAGAATTAAGGAAAATATGAATTTGAAATAATTATTAAATAATGATTTAAAAATTATCTCAAAAGGAAAATGTGGAATAAATAAGGAATAACAAATAATAATGATTTATTTAAATATTCCAGATGATTAAGTCAAAAATAATGAGAAATAATTATCAAATATTGATTTAATAATTATTTCTAGAGAATATTAAGTAAATAATTATTTATTTAATTGTTATCATGGTGTTTTTGGATTTTAATGATAAATAATTTAGAAAAATGGTTTACTAAATTATTTCCTATGGTGAAAGCGGGTTTTACCATGGTAAAAGTAATCTTGCATGGTGTATTTCAATCCACCTAGTGAAAAATGACTAGGTAAACATTTTTAGATGATAAGACTAGATATATTACATGCTTCTTTCTATGATGCCATGTAGAAACAAGATTTTAAGATAATGATGCATGCTTACTCCTTTAGAATTATTTCCTTTTGGGTCCTTATTATTCCCCCCCTCCAACATGCTTTGATTTTACCTTTCTTCCTCCTTTTTTTGCTTTCTTTATGTACCTACAACTTTAAGTGAAACCAAGCAACATATACAATTACAAACACATGATTACAATCTAGGGGTTTTATTGATTTCTTAAATAGTGTACTACTATGGTTCATAGACACAAACCCTACATTCCTTGACTTCCCCTTTGAAATGTCAACCCTAAGGTTTTTGTGTCATTGTTAGGTCCCTATAATACTAGTGATTACCCCATTACTATTTTAGTTGTATCCCTTATTAATATTGTTGTGGCCCTATTGCCCCCATATTGTTATTACTGTGCCCCATAGAATCCCTCTATTGTTATTTTTGTGGCTTTATATTATTATTGTTAGGTTGGCTAGATTATATTGTGACTCCTTAGACTCCTATATATAGAAAGGAGGTTTTGTCATTTGAATCATCAAAGAATCATTAATTTGTGTAATGTAAAGGAGGTTTCCCCCTCGAAGAGGCTGAATTCTAAGGCGTTGATCTATCTTTTCTATCTTTTTGTGAGTTGGTTTCATAACATTTGGTATCAGAGCCTTGGATTCTAGGGTTTCGCTACTCCAAATAGGTCATCGTGGCATTTTCACTATAAATTTTTTTATACGATGTTCCAGAAGCGAAAAAAAACCCCATTTGAGACGAAATCGCACTGAATCTTGGGTCCAAATTTCAGAACTTTTCGCACTATATTTGCGGAGATATGATATGAGGAAGTTGGTCTTTTTGCAGATTCTTGAATTCCATTCCAAACAGGTGAATTGGGGAAAATCATCATAACTTTCTCTCTAAGCATCGGATTGATATTTCATAAGAAGGTACAGAAAGAGGATGGATTTTAGTTTCTTGTACATATTTTTTAGAGCCAAAGGCAGAAACCGTGACACATGGCACGTCATACAAGTTCGCTCTACTGAACTAGTCTATAATCAAGTCACTGTGGCAGATTTGGCATAACTCTTCCTTGGAGAATCCAATTGGGATTAGACTGGTGGCATTGGAAAGAGGACACAGAGGGCTACTGCGGGTTTAAATTTCAAGATTGGATGATCCGTAATTACAGAGATACATCAGAGGAAATATTGAGCTCCTACAAAGTGAAAAAAGGTGTCTAGATTTTTTGTAAATTTTTGTTTAAGCTTGGTTTGAAAAATTATTTTGAAGGAATTCAAAGGGCATAGTAGAGAATTATTATCGGTAACTGATGCCTCGAGGAAAGAAAATGTAAACACCGAGTAAGCAACCTGAAATCTCTAGCATGACTCATGAAGAAGATGAAGAAATGCTACATGATATATCAAAATTACAAGACCAAGTGCAACAAATTTCACTCTCACAAAAGCTAATAGAAGCTAAGATAAATGGTGTGGAAGCTAAGATTGACGATTTGAAGATAGATTTGAAGGCAGATTTGACAAATTTTCTACAAGAAATACTTACTAATGGTGAAAGGGTAGTAAAGGAAACTCATGATGCGAACAAAATAAATGTTAATCATGATTTCATAGACTCTAATGTTGGATTGAAGACCCACCATATTCCAAAAATCGACATGAGGAATTTTGATGGCAAGGATCCCGCAACATGGATATTACAGATGGAGCAATTTTTCGATCTCAATAATGTG
>APFE030376509.1:0-32956 GCA_000404065.3 Pinus taeda | reverse complement strand
AATCATCTATTTCTCTAGATCTCCAAAAAGTCTTGGACAATCATTCCAAGGTATTTGAGACTCCCAAAGGTCTCCCACCTATTCATGATCATGATCATGCTATTCATCTGATTCCAGTAAGTGTTCCTCGAAACATCAGGCCATACAGATATCCCTATGCCCAAAAGAGTGAAATTGAACATATGATTGCAGAAATGCTAGAGGCTAGTATAATTCAACAAAGTCAAAGTTCTTTCTCTTCTCCAGTAGTATTGGTGCACAGGAAGGATGGATCATGGCGCATGTTTCTGGATTATAGGGAGCTCAACAAGCTCACTATTAAAGATAAGTTTCCCATTCCTGTCATTGATGAATTACTGGATGAATTTCATGGATCAATTTACTTTACCAAGTTGGATCTTCGTTCAAGATATCATCAAATCAAAATGAAGACTGAAGACATTCCAAAAACAACATTTACAACTCATGAGGGTCATTATTAATTTTTGGTCATGTCTTTTGGTCTTACCAATGCACCTTCAACATTTAATGGTTTGATGAATTCCATTTTCAAAACATTCCTTGGAAAATTTGTGTTTGTATTTTTTGATGATATACTAATCTATAGCAAGTCTTGGAAGGATCATGTTGAGCATGTTGACAGGGTGCTACAACTATTGGAGGAGAAGCAATTATATGCAAAAAGATCCAAATGTTTCTTTGGAGTACAAGAGGTGGAATATCAGGGTTAGATATTGTATCTCATGAAGGAGTTAAGGTAGACCCTAGCAAAATTAAATCCATTAAGGAATGGAAAATTCCCACATCCATAAAGCATATGCGAGGATTTCTTGGGTTGACAGGGTATTATCACAAGTTTGTTAAGAATTATGGGAGAATAGCAACACCTCTAACAACATTATTGAAAGATGCATTTTCATGGACTCCGGAAGCAACAAAGGCCTTTGAACATCTTAAAGAGGCAATGTGCCAAGCACCGGTCTTAGCTACACCGGACTTCACAAAAACCTTTATTGTGGAATGTGATGCTTCAGGAATGGAATTGGTGCTGTTCTAATGCAAGATGAAGGACCCATTGCTTTTGAAAGTCATCCAATCAAGGGAAAGTTTTTAAGAAAAGCTATTTATGAGAAGGAAACGTTGGCAATACTCCATGCACTTAAGAAATGGCGACCCTACCTAATGGGAAGACACTTCAAGGTAAAAGATGATCATGATAGCCTTAAATACTTTTTAGAACAAATATTATCCTTTGAAGAGCAACAAAAGTGCGTCACAAAGATATTGGGTTATGACTTTGAAATCATCTACAAAAAAGGGAAGCAAAATGTGATGGCAGATTCACTCTCAAGAAAGGATGAGGATGTGGAAGCATAGTTGTGCGCCATTTCTATTATCCAACCAGATTGGATAAAAAAAGAAAGGGAGGAATGGAAGAATGACGAAGATGTGTGGGCACTTATTTGAAAGTTACAAAAAGATTCCATTATGTCTGATACATTTAGCTGGCAAAATGATTCGTTATGGTACAAAGATCGCTTATACCTTTGTAAGAATTCCCAGCTAAAACAAAAGATTCTTATGGAATTGGACACTTTTCCATTAGGAGGGCACTCAGGATTTTTAAAAACTTACCACAGGGTTAAGAAGGAATTTTTTTGGGATGGCCTTAAATCGGATAGTCAAAAGTTTGTGGCAGACTGTTTGGTTTGCCAACAAAATAAAGTGGAAACAATTAAGACACTGGGTCAATTACAACCTTTATCCATTCCAAGCCAACGTAGGGAGGAGGTTTCAATGGATTTTATCACAAGTTTACCCAAGTCTGAGGGAAAGAGTGTAATCATGGTGGTAGTTGACAAACTTACCAAGTATGCACACTTTTGTGCATTATCACATCCATTTAAAACCAGTACAGTTTCTACTGCATTTATGGAAACAATTCAAAAGCTACATGGAAACCCAAAGATTATTGTAAGTGACAGAGATCCCATATTCACTGGAAATTTTTGGACAGAATTATTTTCTTGTCTCATTACTCAGTTAGCTCACAGCTCATCTTATCATCCTCAATCTGATGGGCAAACGGAGATAGTGAACAAATGTTTGGAAGGATATCTTTGTTGCTTTGTATCTGATAAACAAATACAATGGGTAAAATGGTTGCCTCTGGCTAAATGGTGGTATAACACTTCCTTCCATACGGCAACAAAAATGACCCATTTATGGCACTTTATGGATATTAGCCACCATCCATCACATCATATTTAAGAGAAAATTCTAAGGTTCAAGTAGTGGAACATCACATTGAGCATCAACAATAAGTCCTCCAACTCTTAAAGGATAACCTCGTGTTGGCGCAGAATAGAATGAAACAACAAGAAGTTCAACATCGCAGTGAAAGAATTCTTTTGATGTAGGTGATTGGGTATTCCTACAGCTACAACCATATAAACAAATGTCCCTCAAGCAAGCTAAGAAGGATAATAAATTATCGCCAAAGTATTATGGTTTGTATAAGGTGTTCAAAAGATTGGTACTATGGCATACAAATTGGAGCTTCCTGCAGCTTCTTGAGTGCACCCAATTTTCCATGTTTCATGTTTAAAGAAGGTTATAGGCGACAAGCTCCTAGTTCAAACAATATTGCCAGAACTTGATGAGGAAGGAAAAATTATAATGGAACTGGAAGAAATCACAGAAACAAGAACTCGACAGCTACGAAATCGATCAATTTCGGAGTATCTCATCAAGTGCAGAACTTATCTGCCGAAGATTCCACATGGGAGGATGAGCATTTTATACAGAAGCATCCATAGCTACTCAAGCATTGAGGACAACACTTTTTTGAAGGAGAGGGGCATGTTAGATCCCTATAATACTAGTGATTACCCCATTACTATTGTAGTTGTATCCCTTATTAATATTGTTGTGGCCCTATTTCCCCCATATTGTTATTATTGTGCCCCATAGAATCCCTCTATTGTTATTTTTCTGGCTTTATATTTTTATTGTTAGGTCAACTGGGTTATATTGTGACTCCTTAGACTCATATATATAGAAAAGAGGTTTTGTCATTTGAATCATCAAAGAATCATTCATTTGTGTAATGTAAAGGAGGTTGCCCCCTCGAAGAGGTTGAATTCTAAGGCGTTGATCTATCTTTTCTATCTTTTTGTGAGCTGGTTTCATAACAGTCATACCCTAAACTTGATCTAATTCCACCCTACAATATTTTACCATAAGCCCCTATATCTTCCTTGCAAACCCTAATATTTAGTAGCTAGGGTTTTTATGAGGGAATAACCATATTAGGGTTATGGTTACTTAACAAGGTTTTCTAATTCAATTTTCCTCTAGGATTTTTAATCCCTAGTTGCCAAAAACTTTCAAACCATATATTCTAGTCTTACAAAACCATAATTACTAAGCAGACCCTTTATAACTTGAAATGCACATTAAGAAAATTTGTACAAGTTCCCAATGGGTCTTTTACAATGACAAGTACTTTTTGACTCATTAAAAACCTAGGAGCCCTAATGACAAATAACTTGATCATGAAAGCCATGCTTCAAAAATAAAAGTAAAAATATTCTTTACATTATTTTTGTTTCTCCTTTTTACATAAGAATTACATCATGATATGATTCAAATGACAATTATGAAGACCAAAACTAGTTACAAATTCCAACAAGGGATAATGTACTTGTGATATTGTGGTGTTTCCCATTGCTTACATGTTCATTTTCTATTTACTTTCTTCGCATTCCACGAGGGAGTATCGTTCTTCCTTAACATTGTTCATCTCACGTACCTATGAATTATGTACAACAATAACAAATCCAAAGTATTATGTATCTAACATTCCCCACTTAATTTGAATGGGTGTTTTTGAGTCCAAGCATCATTTTAAAATTTTCAAAATTTTCTCTTCCAAGTGATTTAGTGAAGATGTTAACAATTTTCTCATTTGTGGAACAATGTCTCAAATGAATAGTATTTCCCTTTACATGATATTGAATCCGATGGTACTTTATCTTGATATTCTTGGTTTTCTCATGTAATATGGGATTCTTTGCCACCTCTATTGTTGAAGTATTTTCAACCATAAGAAGAGTAGAATTGAATTGTTTCTCCTTCACTTCACTTCTTCATAAGTTCAGGCAGGCACATTACATGGCAGTGGTGCCTCCTTTAGGAGGATCAAAATTCTATAAAGTGACGTTTAATGGCCATTGTTTGCTATAATTTGTTTGATAGTAATCAACAATTCCTCATCCCTATATCTTCTTTACTTCTTTCCCTCCTATCTATACTATATGCAAGGTAGGTTATTACAATCTATTTATTTCACTACTTCCAAGAATTTTTATGAAAGGAAAAGAAAATGTTTTCTTGATTTCACTACTTCCAAGAATGTTTATGACAGCAAAATAAAATGTTTTCTTTCACTGAATATATATTTTAGAAACATTAGTAAGGTTTGAAAAGAAGGTAGGAGGTTATTTATTTAAATAATTGTAATAACTTAATGTGAGACTGATTATTTGTTTATATAATCGAAAATTCGTTTCTTTTTTTGAAATATATAGTCTAGGGTACATGAATACAATGATCCTAATTGGTTTGATGATGATGAGTTGTTCATTTCTCCTGACACAATCATAAAATTCAATAAGCTTGTGGTTAGAATGAACAAATAACTTGTTCGTTTGATTCATATTAGAAATAAAAGTCATGAGATTAAATATAGGATCAACATGTTCAACCAATATCTTCAAAGATATCCAGTAATAAGCATATTTTAAAGTGATTTTTTTATGTCATAAGTTCAATTATGAATGTTTTTTTTCTTACTTTTACATTATCTAATTGAAAAACATTTTCTTTCTTATATAGTATCTTTTGACAGAGATCACACCATAACATACATATACCACGAGCCAACTTTCAATGGAAGAGAGTGTCATAAATGAGGATCTTGTACCGGAAAAGGAGCACAAGGAATCCATTCCAACTGTGTTGACTAGTGCATGAGGTAAAGAAAACTCTAATGCTATTTATATTTTTGAAATACTTGTAATAATAATAACAAAAAATATCAATCTAACATTTCTTTCTTGCTATAGTTGATAATCCACCCCTCTTAGAGTGGCCTCGACGATGTCATGAGTACACGACCAGGCCGTCAAAAATAAAGAAAAATAAAAATAAATAATTGTACTAATTATATCATTAGAAACATCACGTGCCATATTATGAAAGCATATTTTTTATGATAAAATTTATTGAGATGAAGAATTTTGTGCCTATGATAAATGAATGAATGAATAAATGTTATATGTTAATGAATAAGTGTTATATGTTTCTTTATGTACATGACCTTGTTTCATATTATGTAAACATATTTTTTATGATAAAATTTATTGAGGTGAAATAATTTGTGGATCTACGAATGAATGAATGAATGTTCACTATTTGTTTCTTTATGTATCTTAACGTCTTTCTTTAAACTATTTCCTAGTAGATAAATTGGGTATTGGGAAATTGAGAGTGATGTGGGCAGGAGGAGGGACCATGAGAGCTTCCACCTTCATGTGGTTGGCCCTATTCAGTAGAGAATAAATTAGGATCTGGATAATCTTGGATAAAAACATTCTCAATCCAATAGAGCAACAAAAAAATCATGTTGACTTCATTGTTGCTCCATCAAGTGGAGACAAGTTTTATCCAAGATTAAAATACTCAATAATATATTCTTGAAAATAAGAGGAGATCATTCAGGTATTCATTCACTCAAGTATTTTTAGTTATTATTCATTCATGCAATTAAATTTAATATTTGGTCAAATCTAATCTAAGTTTGCCTCATTTTTCTCATGAATATGTGCAAAACAACTTGTATCAATTTGGATGTTGAAGTGGAACAACTATCGGAAGAAAATAGCTCAAAATGGTAACATTACATTTAGCATTAAAGTTTTCATTGTTGTTTGAGGCATTTTTTTATTAACAAATATTGAAAATATGTCCATTTATTCACTTTGTCATTGCACTTGCTTGAAACTATTCCCTTATTTGATATACTCTATTACATAGCTAAGATTTAAACATGAAAAATTTGTGAATAAATAGGTATAACAAACAAATTTATATCCCCCTCAAGGGATCACTAGATAAAGATAAAGGAGGTCATGGATTTGCTGGAAAATTCATTAGGGTGGCATAATAATTCACCTTTCCTTGGTCCGACATTATTTGTGACATTATATTCTTCTTCTTTTGTTTATGCTTATGTTCTTATTATCAAATAAATTCCAAAATAAAATCAATGAAGATCACATAAACACAAGATATAGGCTCCAATCCAGGGAAACCAAGACCAAGACCAAACCCTAGACCAAAGAGTTGACCAAAAACCAAGCCATCTTACCACCCTTTCTTATGCAAAACAAGACAAGGCTCTTCCAAGGATAGTGAAGAAACATCTTCCAGCCTTTTGTCCTTACCCTACCAATCTGCAACTTTCTCTGTAATTTCCTACCCTAGAAACGCTAGGGAACTCAAATGTGTGGTCAACAAGGGATAAATTTTAGACCTTTTATTTCTTCTAAATCTTATTCATTCCATCATTGGCCTTCACCATATTTTCTATAAGTATTTGTACTTCTTCTTAATTTCATATTGAACCCAAACTTGATGCTTGATATTTATCCAAGGAGGTCGAAGCTACTCCTTTATACAACCTTCCAAGTGGCTCTATAATCTCACTCTAGGTCGAATTTACCTGGTTGGATGACTTGTTCTTGGGAGCCCTCTAGACACTGCCAAATACAAAATAAATTATCTTTTTCTTGATACAAGTGCCCACAAGGTTCTTTTACAAAGTGACTATGACTCTTGACTTATGAAAAACCCTAGGAGCATTCAAAAGATGCTTAACCTAATGACAAATGACTTTTGCATGAAATCCATGCTCCAAAAATAATTTTCTTTTTAATTCTTTACATCATTTTATTTTTCCAAATAAGATTTACATCATTACATGAGTCAAATGACAATTATGAATACTGAAACTAACTACATTCTTCAACACTCCCTCTTAAAGTGGGAGGTATCCATAATTTTCCAACTGGTACAAGTATAGTATTCCCTTTGAGAATTTCTCATAAGAAGAGTCAAATTGATAAGCCAATAGTAAGCATCAACATTATGATCAACTAGCATTGTCTTTGAGGCCTAACTAAACAAGATCTACTTCATTCACTACCATTATGATGGGAGGATTTACGTGTGATACCACACTCTCTCTATAAGGCACATACCCCATCCCAATATCCACAAAGTATTTCCTTTTAGAACTATTCTTATCTTGGATTCTTGGCCCTGAACCCTTAAATAATATCAACCCTCTTCACCCACTCTTATCATGTATACCTTTCACATCCTGAAAGAGTGTCAATCCCTTTCCTTTCTTAGATGCTCTATCCTCAAGGAAACCATATATTCTTATCCAATCCTTTACCATTATCCCTCAAAGGCCTTCACTTACACTTACGGTTGTTAGTCTTGGTCAAGTGCTTGACATATGAAGTAGAGAATGCACATGTGATGTCCAACATCACTCCCTCACAACCAAAGAGGATATCCATATTCTCCTTTTTAACTTGAGAAAAGATCCTTTCTCCTATTCAAGGAGAAACATTTACTCCCCCTCAAATCTAGAGGTGATTCTTGACTTCCTTTCTAATTGGGAATTCATATCCACAAGTTTTCATATTCTCTTCATATGAGTACCAACTTCCAGTTCTTCATATATGCCTAGCTCCCTCTTTACTTTGCATCTTATTTTATCGAGCCTACTTACTTTTCATGGAGCCATCTTTTTCAATCTTGTGATAGGTTCCAAGTCACTAATTTTGCACATCACTTTCAACTTTAAAATTTTAATGAGGGAATTATATTGATCCTTCCTAAGTTTCCAATTAATTATATCTTTCTCAAAAAATTGATCTCCTTTGACCTTCAGGTTATCTTCTCACACTGCTAGGTTTCTATTATGGAACAAATAGATTAAGGTTTCTCATTATGGTTTAAATTCCTATTTAAGTTCCATCTAGGATTTTTGTTAAAATTGGAAACTATGGAAAAACTCCACATGGGTAATATTATTTATAATAACTAATATCTTTATTAAATTCCTCTCTCGGAGAGGTGTAGGATTGATCTAAATATCATCTAATTCTAACATGTACAAATGAAGATATGAATTTATTTTTTTTATGGACAAATTATCAAGGTGTACCAACAAACTAATGTAGGCTTAGAAGACCAACAGTCATGTCTATTCATCCTAAACGTTTGCACATAAATAGAAGATGCCTCTTCCTTATTTTCTCACTTCACTTCACACACATCTCTCTCTCCTCACATATTTGGGTATGGATTTCTGGGTAGCCTCTCCACACATGTGAAGAAGAAGATAGTCATTTTATGATTTTGGGCGTTAACCGAATTTTAGGAAGGATTTTGACTAGCATTGACCAACCATTGTTGACCTGTCTGACTATGTTTTGTGAGGGAAATTTCTGTTTGGAAAGACTACATTTTTGGGCACAGAGATCGAGGCATTCCATATTGTTTGACCAGCATTGATTGCAGAGAATTAACCATAGGTTTGACTTCTGTGTTGACCAAGTTTGACTATGATTTTCAGTACTATTTTGGGCTAATTTAGAGGATAGTTGGAGGCCAATTTGATTGGGTTTGACAGAGCTATTTTTGGAGGTCAAATCTTCCCCATTGGCCAACATTGACTTTTATAGTTAGGGCTCTTTGTTGCTATTATAAATTATCATAATTTTTAAATTGTACTATCTCTCTCTGCTGAACTATTGAAGACTAAAAGAAGATTTGATCAAGGGTTCCCCACATTGGGGTTTGTCCCTGGTTGGTGCCACATCTTATGTCCTCTTGTCTTGGCTTATCTTCTACTGTTTATGTTTATGTCCTACCAGCATTTTACTTACATTTTTATGTGATTTCTAAACTGAAATTGATATTGGGCTCATAAAGAAATTGAAGCAAAATTGCTCTAAATCATATAACATACAATTGTTGCCTAAAATTAACACGATATCAGAGCTGAGGTGAAGACAAATCCCAAGCAAGAATGAAAGAGAAATCACCAAATACAATTGGACAAGGGTAAAAGACTCAATGGATTCCTGATCCTACTTCCCAACTGAAGACAAGCTCCATGATAAATTTGATTATCATGGAAGGAACATGTCTCTTGATTTGAACTTGGAAGAGAAGGAAGTGATGGATTATGTGCATGGTAAAATCCATGATCCTCCTTCAAATTCCTTGGCTACTGCGAATACCAAGTACAATAAGGCTTAATTCAAAGTGAAAAGTATTATAAGTGATTCCATTGACAAGCATCTGGTGGCCTATATCTCCGAATTGAGTACCTCCAAGGAGATATATGATAGGTTGGCTAGCATGTGCAAGGTTAGTAATGATAATAAAATTCTTTTTCTCAAGAATAAGTTGAAGGATATTAATAAGGGCAAGGACGAGGACATTCAATCCTATTTCTTGAGGATTACTAAGATCAAGAATGATCTACTCTTGATTGGAGAAGTCATTCTTGATCGGGAACATACTCTCACCACCCTTGGAGGACTCCCACCTAAGTGTTATGTATTATAACCACTATACTAAACAGTGATCGAATTCTAGGGTTTGAAGAATTGATGTCGAGATGCATTCAAGAAGAAACAAGAATGGTGGAGCAAGAAATGCCTTCTAATAGAAGCAACCCCTTTTCATTCTTCGCTCATGCCAAAAGGAGGGATAATGGAGGGTCTAAAGGTCATTTCCATGGAAAGCCTAGATCTAAGGGAGGAAAGAAGGGTAGGTGCTTTGTTTGCAATAAGTTTGACCACTATGAAAGGGAGTGTCCTAATAAAATGGATACACCTCAAGATGATTACTATCATAAAAACTCTAGGGGAAACTTAAACAACGACAACAACAATCAAAGGAATGGTAGGTCCAATGGCAAAGGAAAAATGAATGCGGGACATCAAGGAAATGGTCAACCCTCCAAGAAATCAAGGAACTCCAGGTATGATGAATCCAATGTTGTTAACAATGAGCAAAGAGAGTGTTATCTTACATTGGCCCTCTCCACTGCCTCTCCTCCAGACACTTTGGGAAATTGGCTGATTGATAGTGGTGCCTTAAGGCACTTCACTGAATACAAGGAATCCCTCTCTAATCTGATAGAAAAGGAGACAAACTTGGAGATCATCCTTGGAGACAATGCCACCTATCCCGTGAAGGGAGTAGGAAATGTTACCCTTCAATTGAATCAAGGTAACACTATTCATTTGCAAGAAGTACTATATGTACCCAATCTCAAGAAGAACCTAGTGTCCATTTCAGAAATGCAAGATAAATGTTTCAAGGTGGATTTTATCGATGGAAAGGTACGTGTTTGGAAAATAAATTTAAAGGATGCTTTTACCCTTGGGTTCAGGGTTAACAGCTTGTATCAAGTTGGAGGAAGTCCATTGGGAGCCATGTCTTGTGGCACATCTCTACAATCTAAACTATCTCGTAAACCCCTTAGGAGGATACTTATACTATATCACCTTTATAGATGATTATTCTTGCAAGACATAGATCTACTTATTGAAGAAGAAGGATGAAGTGTTCACCTAGTTCTGACATTTCAAAGCCTTGATCAAAAACCAATCGGGGAAGAAAATCAAGATATTGAGGACTGATAATGTAACCGAGAATGAATCGAATGAACTCCAAGATTATTGCAGAGAAGTTGGCATTAGACTACAACACCATACACTCCATAGCAAAATGGTGTGGCTAAAAGGAAGAATCACTCTATTATAGAAGTTGTATGTGTTGAAGTTTCTAAGTCTACCAGTTATAAACCCTCCATGCACTTTACTGATTTATTCCTACTTACTTGTTTCGTTACTTAACAAGTTATTTACAATGTAAATACTGAAAATAAACACTAGTGCATGCTCAAAATATTACAAATCATCAACTGAAGGAAACAGAAACAAGCACACAAAATGACATCGTTATTTTTGGACCAATGTCCTCAGAAAAACCGAATGCGAGAAGACCAGTGCAACTATCTGAGGGTTTTCTTATTAAGAAATTTCAGAGTACAATGTGGGCGCCAAATCTGGCTTCCCAATAGAGAATGCGCTTGGCAGTAGTACCTCTCAGTCTAAGACAAATGTCCTAGTTGAAACCCTGGATAAACCCTCCAGTAGTTCCTCAGCTTTAATCTGCCCCAAAAACCCCAGCGTATGCCTTTCTGGATTGCATCAGCCTCTCTCTGCCCAACGTTGGCCCTACGTCACCCTGAATGGGCCTGCATCAACCTTCTAGCCCTCTGTGTCAGCAATGTTGGCTTCTCTAAAGCACTGCGCAGCTCCCGGCTACCTCTACATGGCCTTGCGTGAGCCCTAGCTGCTACTACGTCACTCTCTCTGACTCCTATGTTGGTCTCCTCAGCACTATCTCTGCCTCTTTGTCTCTCTGTACTCACTACCCCTCAACTACAACTCCAATCACTGATTCTATCTCTCTTAGCAAACCCCACTCTAGAGAATAGAATGAGTGATCATCTAGTGTACTCTCCAAGTGACCCTCAAGCCTCCTCTTATACTTTTCTCATTGACATATCAATGGCAAAGATTAAGTCCCTAATCAATGGCTAAGATTAGATCTAGCTTGATCCATGTCTATTGGACCATATTAATGCAATTTTATATTAATCCACATTAATATTTTAATTTCATTAAGTTTAGACTTAGGGACTCCAATAAAAATATTAATTATTTTAATAACTCCTAAACTGTTTAGAATCTACCCAAACCCTTTCTAGGTATCGGAGATCTCATGTTCCCCAACCTCTCCACCAAATTTCGTTGCTAGAGAACATCCGATGCTACCACAAATCAACACTCCCTCTTAGCGAGGACTGTGTTCTAGCAATACTCCTCACTAAGTATTGCTTTGATCATCGACATCGGTCCATGTGTTGATGCTAGGCCTACTCCCCACCATCCTCTGCACTATTGTATCCTGTGCTGCTACCCATGGTTTTGCGACTGCCACTACTGCTTATGTATGACAACTCCCTCTGCATCTGTGCTTCTTCCCATGGCTCTTCCACTACCACTGTTGCATCTACACTGCATCTCCTCTCATTATGTTGCATCGTGTTTCCCACTGCCGCATTGCAACTCAGTTATTGAGAAGTAAGTAACTGATCTCCCAACTCTGACCTCTCTTTTGGGCTAGAGACACCCACTGATGCTGAAGCTCCCTCTACCACTAACAAGTTCTCCCTCTCTGACCTTTGCGCTACTGCAACAACTCCCTACATCTCGCACCATTGCACACCACTCTATGTCTTCCTGCATTGGTGCAGCTCTCCAATGCCTCTCGCACTATTGCAACTTGCTAGCCTCATGTTGTCTCAGGACTCCTGCACTGTAGCTCTCTCTGTTGCTTCATCCACATCTGTCTCTACCCACATCTACCAGTTCTGCTACTCCTCATCAGGGCTCCCATAACAAGGTCTAATCCAAGAGGCCAGGTACCTCGAGGATCTTGCCCCTCATCACCTATAGTCTGTCTGACTACAACTCGATGTCTCCCCACTTCCGCTCAAGTATTTCATGTGCACTCATGTCATAGTCATCATCTGTCTCCTCTTCCTTCTCTACCCTTGCTAGTGCTACCTTAGTCTTGGAAGACTCTCCCTTACTCTTCTTCTTTGCACACTAGGTCACATAATGACCCAGCTCCCCACAGTGGAAGTACTTGATCTTGGAGAGATCCTTCTCCTTCCACTTTTCTTGCTTTCCCTTAGATGTTAGGGCAACATCTTCCTCCTCTTCCTTTTTGACTCTGATCCCCTTACTATTGCTTCCCACCTTTGTCTGTTTTCTTATCTCTTCTTGGCGAAGAGTTTCCCACATCTCATCCCAAGGTGGAAGTATCCCTCTTCCCAGTATACTTTGGACAAATACCTCTTATTCTTCTGAGACTGCATTCAAGGTTGTCCTCACCATCAATTCTTGATCTGGTGTGGCTTCTATGGCAATCAACTAATCTTGAATCTTATTCAGTCCTCCAAGGAAGGTGTCAATCGATTCTCCCTTCTTCATCTGATATGACCTCAGCTTATTCTCTAGCAACATCCTTCTTTGCATAGAAGTATGCTGGTACAATTTCTTTAGGGCCTCCCACATCTCATTTGTCGTTTCCTTCTCAGCAATGTGTGGTACTACATGGTCCTTGACCAGGTCAAGGATGATAATCTTGGCCCTCGCCATTACCTCCTCGTACTTGTCTTTCCTAGTTGGGTCCACTGGGATAGCTATTGTCTTCAAGGCAAAGTGCTTAACATGATTTTTGTCAATTACATATAATATTTTGGCATTCCAGACTGTGAAGTTTGACGCTTCGTCCAGTCTATCCTGGTCTTTGACTCTGTGTAGTGCCATGATGCTCTTTTACTTCCCTCTTGGAAGTTCTTGATGTGACTCCCTCTGAGACTCGATTTCCCTCCTGGAAATCCTTATGTCTATGTCAAGATGCCCCCTACTCTAATTGTATGTGCAACTGCATTACTGATCTGGATTTCTTGGCTAGAAACTCTCAGTAGCAACTCCCTCCTCTTGGAAAAGACCTATCAAGTATTGTTCTGAATATAGTACCTCACCAGCTCCACTCTGCAATTTTCCCATAGCCTGCTAAACCCCAACAACCTGAAGGTGGGAGCTCCTAGGCTCTGCGAAATCTCGGCACCCTCAGCCAACTGCATCAGCCCTCCTAGCTTCTGTGTGGGTCTCTCTTTTCCTCCCTTAGCCTTTGCGCTACCTCTTCCTGGCTCCCCCTTGATGACACAGGCACTACGTCACCCTTCCCTTGTTGCTACTCTGCTAGAAACAGCTTTTGTCACTCGGGACAACAATTTTCTGCTATTGTTACTTCGCTCAACTAATTTCCTTAGTTCTCATGTGATCTCCAACCACCCTCTGATACCATGTTGAAGTTCCTAAGTCTACCAATTAGAAACCCTCCATGCACTTTATTGATTTATTCCTACCTACTTGTTTCATTACTTAGAAAGTTATTTACAATGTAGATACTAAAATTAAACACTATTGCATGCTCAAATATTATAGATCATCAACTGAAGGAAACAAAAACAAGCACATAAAATTACACTGTTATTTTTGGACCAATGTCCTCGGAAAACCCAATGCGGGAAAATCGGTGCAGCTATCTGAGGGTTTTCTTATTAAGCAATTTCAGAGTACAATCTGGGTGCCAAATCCATCTTACCCAATAGAGAATGCACTTAGCAGTAGTACCTCTCAGTCTAAGACAAATGTCCCGGCTGAAACCCCAAATAAACCCTCCAGCAGTTCCTCAGCTCCAATTTGCCCCAAAAACCCTATCCTCTACCTTTTTGGACTGCATCAACCTCTCTATGCTCAGCGCTGGCCTTGCATCACCCTAAATGAGCCTGAATCAACCCCATGAGGCCCTGCATCAACAACGCTGGCCTCTCTGAAGCACTTTGCAGCTCCTAGTTGCCTCTGCGTGGCCCTGAGTGAGCCCTAGCTGCTACTGCATCACTTTCTCTGGCTCCTGTGCTGATCTCTTTGGCACTATCTCTACCTCTTTGTCTCTCTGTACTCACTTCCCCTCATGTACAACTTTTATCATTTATTCTATCTCTCTTAGAAAACCCCTCTCTAGAGAATAGAATGACTGATCATCTGGTGTACTCTCCAAGTGACACTCAAGCCTCCTCTTATACTTTTCTCGTTGACATATCAATGGCCAAGATTAAGTCCCTAATGAATGGATAAGATTAGATATGGCTTGATCCATGTCTATTGGACCATTCTAACACAGTTTTATATTAATCCACATTAATATTTTAATTTCCCTAAGTTTAGACTTAGGGACTCCATTAAAAATATTAATTATTTTAATATCTCCTGAACTGTTTAGAATCTGCCCAAACCCTTTCTGGTTACTGGAGATCTCATGTAACCCCAACCTCTCCACCAAATTTTGTGGCTAGATCACATCCATTGCTACGAAAAATCAATGGTCTGTGCCAAGCTTCATGATCAAGGCCTTCCGAAGTTTCTATGGGGTGAAGCTGGAAATATCGCCGTGTATGTTCAAAACAGATGCCCTCATCAAGCATTGCACTCCAAGACTCCCAAATAAATGTTCACTGGTAAGAAACCTAATGTCTCTCATTTTATAATTTTTGGAATCCCCATATATTTTCATGTGCTGAAAGAGAAAAGAAGAAAATTGGGTGCATCTAGGAAGAAAGGAATCTTTGTGGGCTATAGTGAAAATTCTAACGGATATAGAATTTATGTGGATGTTCAAGAGGAAGTTGAGATAATTCATGATGTCATCTTTGACAAATATATGGCACTAAGGAATATCAACAACCTTCCTATCCTAAGGAAGGGAAAAGAAGCTAACACGGGGAATCAAGGTGAAAAGGAAGATGAAACGATGCCTGATGTTGATGAACCTATTGATCATATTGATCCACTCTCTTATGAGCCTTCCTCCTCCAAGAGGAGACCCTCATGGCTTAGGGAGACTCTCGAAGATGATGAGAGGCACATTGCACCAAGGGGGACTTTCCATGAAAGCAAGAAGCCGAACAGGTACCAAGGATATTTGACCGCCATGAGCATTATCATTCAAAATGAACTTCATCATTCGAAGAAGTCGTGAAGCAACAAGTATGGAAGGATGCTATGAATGAATAATACAAGTCAATTATCAAGAATGATGTATGGGATGTGGTTCCTAGACCCCAAGACAAATTGGTTGTCACTTTTAAGTGGCCCTACAAAATCAAGCATGGAGCTGATGGAAGTGCATAAAAGTTCAAGGCCCGCTTTGTTGCTCAAGCCTTCTCTCAAAAGGAAGGTGTAGATTATGATGAGATATTTTCACCTATTGCTCGATACACCACCATCCACTTGATCATAGACCTTGTTTCCTCGAAAGGTTGGAACCTACATCAGATGGATGTCAAGACCACCTTCTTGCATGGTTCAATTAAAGAGGAAGTCTATGTGGAACAACCCGAGGGTTTTGAAGTTCATGATCGGAAATCTCATGTGTGCAGGTTGAAGAAAGCTCTCTATGGATTGAAGCAAGCACCCAGGGCTTGGTATGAGAGGATCAATAACTATCTGATGAAGTTGGGATTCACTAGAAGTGAAGTTGATCTGAACCTTTACTTTAAGGTTGAAAATGATAAACCTCTCATTCTAGTACTTTATGTGGATGACCTCTTTCTGACAGGTACAAATCCTCTCATTCACAAATGTAAGAGGGAGTTGGCTTCTGAATTTGAGATAAAGGACCTAGGAATGATGCACTATTTCTTAGGGTTTGAGGCCTGGAAAAAGCTAGGTGAAATTTTCCTCTCTCAAGGAAAATATGTTGTGAAGATATGGGGAATATTTGGGATGATGGACTACAAGCCTGTCACTACTCCGATGGAACTTAACTTTAAGAAGTTATGTGGTAGTGTTGTTGGACCTGAATTGGGAAATTCTTCTGAGTATCATCAACTCATAGGAGCATTGATGTTCTTGGTGAACTCTGATCTAGACATATGTTTTGCAATTAACACATTGAGCCAATACATGGTTGGGCCTTATCATATACATTGGATTGCCACCAAGAATCTTCTGAGAAATATTCAGGGCACAATCACTCATGAAATAAGATACACTATCGGAAATGTGAGGTTGCATGTTTATTCTGATGTTGATTGGGCTGGAAGTGTGGTGGATCACAAGAGAACTTCTAGATGTTGTTTTGATTTGTGTTTTGCTTTGATATCTTGGATGAGCATGAAGCAGAAATTGGTTGCCTTTAGCACCGCCGACGCCAAATACACAGCAGCTAATATGGCCTCGTGTGAAGCTTCCTGGTTGAGGAAGCTCTTCAGTGAGCTATTTGGAGATGTGTTAGATACCACCGTGATCTTCTACGAAAACCAGAACGAGATCTGATTATTAGAGAATCTCATGTTTCATGATTGCTCCAAGCATATAGATATCAAGTACCACTTTATCTGCGATATGGTACAATGAGGAGAAATAAGACTCCATCACATTGGGACTAACGAGCAAGTCACTGATATTCTAACAAAGCCCCTAGGGAAGGTCAAATTCTTGGCCTTCCAAGAACGACTTGGATTTGTGGAGAGACCCTCTTATGAGGGTCTTGTATGAGATGGACATTGAGCTCTCGGAGCTCCGAGGGGGCTTGAGGTACTTCTTGGAGTGGTGAGCAACCCTCGGGTGAGTGGTTCAACCTTTCCCTAGTGGTTTCTTGTGTATAGAGTGAGTGGTTCATCCTTCCCCTGTGATACCCCTTGGAAACATGTGAGTAGGACAAGTGGTTCATCTTTCTCTTGCTAAGACATCCTACCCATGCAGTCTGGGACTCATGGGAAGTACCTCTCATCTGGCCAATGAGTAGGGAAATGAGGATAGGGACCATAGTACTACCAATGGATGCATCATGTACCACCGTACTCCCTATTCTAGGATGTCTGATATTGATCTGGGATCAATGGGAACTAACTTCAGGTCAGTAAGAGTGGTATGAGACATTCTCTTTTGATTAGGACTGAATTTGGTTTAGTAGAGAATGGTATGATACATTCTCAATCACTTCTTCTTCTTCATAGTTCAGCATATCAATGCAGAGAAGTGAATGGATGGCAGAGATGGTATAGATTTCCAAATGGATTAGCGGGTGGATTTCTACCTAGTTGAGAGGGAGTGTTAAAATTGGCAACTAGGGCCAAACTCCACATGGGTCATCTTATTTATGACAGTTCATATTTTTATTAGCTTCCTCTCTTGGAGAGGCGTAGGGTTGATATAAAGATCATATGATTTTGACATGTACAAATGAAGATATGAATTTATTTTGTTTATGGGCAAATTGTCAAGGTCGGCCAGCAAACTAATGTAGGCTTAGAAGCCCAACAGTCATGTCTATTCATCCTCAACATTTGCATATAAATAGGGGTCTCTTCCTCATTTTCTCACTTCACTTCACACGCATCTCTCTCCTCACATGATTTGGTACAGATTTCTAGGAAGCCTCTCCACACGTGCGAAGAAGAAGATAGTCATTTTATGTTTTTGGTGTTGACTAGCGTTGACCAAATTTCAGGAAGGATTTTGACCAGCATTGACCTGTTTGACTACATTTTTGTGAGGGAAATTTGTATTTGGGCAGGTTGCATTTCTGGGCACATAATCGAGGCATTTTATATTGTTTGACCAGCATTGACTACACAGAATATACCACAGGTTTGAATTGTGCTTTGACCAATTTTGATTGTGAGTTTTGGGACTGTTTTGGGTTGATTCAAAATACTATTGGAGGCCGGGTTTACTGAGTTTGACCGAGATGATTTTGGAGGACAAATCATCCCTATTGACCAGCATTGACTTTTCTGGTTAGGGCTCTTTTGTTGTTGTTATAAGTTATCAGAATTTGTAAATTGTACCCTCTATATGTTGAACTATTGAAGACTAAAAGAAAATTTGATCAAGGGTTTCCCCACATTGGGATTTGTCCCTGGTTGGTGCCACATATTGTGTCCTCTTATCTTGGCTTGTCTTTTATTGTTTATGTTTATGTTCTATCAACATTTTACTTACATGTTTATGTAATTTCCAAACTAAAATTTATATTGGCCTCATAAAGAAATTGAATTAAAATTTCTCTAAAGCATAGAACATACCATTGTTGCCTAAAATTAACAATTTTCAACCCCTATATGCCAAAAAATTGTGACTAGATGAAATCTACAAACCCTGGGTTCAAAACATGCAGCAAAAACCTTAACTCATTTCTTTATGCAGACCCTTTATAAAACAAAAATACATGTTGAGTACGGGACGTTGAGCTTTCCCTTAATAACCACATAGTCGAACTTGTATCAATTGTCATCATGTACCCCTACAACATCTTTCTAGGTAGCATAACAAAATGTTAACCAAATAACCAATAATTGGTATCAACATCAAACTTATCTCACCATGATGAACTTTTAAAAACATCAGCATCCTCATGGCACATCTTAATATGATTCTGCCTTTATGCATCAGAGTGCCCAAGGATCCAACATGATTACCAAGTTAAAAATTTTCCTTCAATGAAATTTCATAGCAACAATTCTCTAAGTTATTTATATTTCCCTCCTTCTATCATGCTCATCAAAACACGGGATATGCTTTCCTTATTCATTCTTCTCATTTTTCTTCCTTCTACAATATTCCCTGACAAGTACCACCAAGAAATATATACAAGTACAAGAGCATGATTATAATTTTGATGGTCTATCTTATAGGAATAATTCCTATGGTTTTTAGATCCAAATCCTAAGTTCCTTGATATTTCCCTTTGAAACATCAACCCTAGTGTTTGAACCCAAATTTCCATCCTATTATACCCTAACTAGGGTCTTTCCATATACCCTAGACTACCTACAAACCATAAAAACCAAAAGCTAGGGTTTAAATAGATTAGGTTTAGGTTTCTTTCTTGACAAGGGTTTTCCTACTTCAAGCATCATCTAGGGTTTATAAGCTCTAGATTCTAAATATGAATTCTACAAACCCTATGATCATAGAAAACCCTAACACATATAAAAGAAGACCTTTCATCCATCTATGCATAAAACAAATGCACATACCTTAGTCGACCATGATCACTTGAGGTTGTTGTAAATCCCTCTCCTTGATTTCATTGTCCAACCTATTTCCACTTGCATGGCTGCCACGATCTTCTTGTTGAGGCCAAAGAAAAAAATTTGATTCCAATGATCTTTTTAATGCCAAGCAAGATTACTCTTTCATGAGACTATTTTCTGCCATTTTACAAAGCCAGGTTATCCTGTAGGTGTTTCTACAGGTCTTATTCACAATCCAAGGTGTATATACTTCCTTTTTTGATATGATTACAACCTTCAATATGGTCTCCACAAGGTGAATAAAAAATATTTTTATTTCTACTGTCCTTTTTCATCCAAGATCCCAAGAAATTATGTTAATTTTGGTCTTTGGTACAATCATTTCAAAATTCTTCTTGAATTCTCTCTGAATGAACTTATTGAATGGACCTTAAAATAGGGCTTCTCAATTACCATAAAATGAATTTGTAAATATCTATAAAACTCTTCCAAAAGGGTGTGGACTTGATCCTTCAAATTGTCACAATTTATTGGATTGAAATGTTGCTTCTAGCCTTGGAAATGGCTTATTTAAGTCTCTATATTTCTAAAGGTTATTGTGGAATTTTATAGTGGTTGGAGCTTCATATCATACCTTTCAAATAGGTCTAATGTTTATTTATATAGTTTGATCTTGATCCCCTACAAGTAGTTTTCATTCTGATTGTTAGGGCTACTTCTAGTCCACTAAAGATACCTCAAATTTGTAAATTAGTCATCCTCATAATATTGCACATAATTGTATAATTTTCCCAGCTGTGAAGTTACTAAATATAACCTATTGCTTATGAATGTGTATTCATTTCTCTTTTTTACATTTTCAAATCAAGCAGGGTTAGGTATGCTGGAAACGACATTGGTTGCATTGCAAGATATACCTTTGGACAAAATTTTGGATGAAAATGGTTGCAAAGTTTGTTTCATAGATTATGGTCAAATTATTCAACCGATGATGTTAGATAAATACTCTTTTTTTCTTTCTCAAAATCCCTGTAGTATACACAATTGAATAGATTAATATTTGAGTACAAGAAAATTCTAAAGTCTTATACTCTTCACCTATTTGGTAAATCATGTTTCATGCAGGGTTATGCTTATCTACTTGTTCAGATGTGTCTCTCAAGTATGGGTAGGTCTGCTTCATATGATCGAGCAATAGCTTGGAAGGTTCTAAATGATGAAGATAGTTCCCATTGGATCATTTTCATGTTTATGAATAAGTCCTTTACATGACCATTTTGTTCATAGGAAAGAGTATGTGAATACTCATTTTTGTGGAAATTAAGTAGGCCGAGTAAATTCTCAAATATTTTATTAAACTTGTTTTTCTAATACTCTTAGAACTCATATACCTATAGAAAATTTGGATCGATTTTGTAAGTAGCACTTTGTTGTTGCATTTTTTTTATATTTAAAGATTCTCAGTGAGACATTGTGGTCAATATTTTGATTCTAGTCATTTGATGGCTATAATTTGCATAATTTTGGTCGTCATCTACTTTATTGGGTCATTTTGATTTTTATTACATATTTTTGGATGTAGGAATAAAGTGTGGGTTATATTATAGAAAGTGAAAAAGGCTAAGGAAGAAAGTTCAATATTTCTCCATAAATGTGATCTCTGCCACAGGTCCAAAACTTCCCCTAAATATTTAGAAGGTATGAAGTATACCTCTTCCATAGGTCTAAGCGTATACCAAGAGGTTGAATAGGAATACTCAAAGGCCGAGAGGTTGTTTACTAGGTATACTCCAATGGCCAGGTATCTACTCCAATTGAAGGTTGAAGTCTGGTGTATGACTTTAGGACCAAACTCTGCATTTTTGCACAGGGCCAAAAAATCTTTTTTACATGTCTTGTCATGTGTTTGTGTTTTAGTTCCTCCATAGGACCGAAAGTGCATTTTCATAGGTTTTCTTCAAGGTAATAATCTTGTCCATGATGTAGCAATGAATCCAACAATAATTCCACCATAAATCCCCCCAAAAAAAAATAAATAAATAAATAAATTCCGCCAAGAAAACCAGATTCAAACACTGAGATGTCAACTATGAATTATTTTTCTTGTTTATCGCCAAGTTCATGAGTTACGAACTTGTCTTTTTTGCTTCATATCTGGAACTATTCTTCTCTTGTTCTCCTCAACTGAGTTGGATGTCCAAGAGGATTATTTAAATGGCCTATTTATAGCAATTCAAACATGTGTGAATCAACATGTTTCTTGGGGCAGAAAACTTATCTTTAGTAGAGGAGCCAACTTGTTCTTATGAACCGACCTATAAATTTCAAGAAAATTTTGATTCTATCATATTTGAGATCCAATAACTATGATGTCAATGATGAATATTTTGAATAGGTTTGGTGTGATGTCAAATATATCATCCACTAAGGGCGGGCTGAACATGTTGACTTGTGATACTTGAAAGTTTAGAAGGGAAGCACATTCTTACCATTCAAGTTTTAATTCTCATTGAAGTACATACAAAAATCAAAGATAAGACTTTTGATAAATTAAAAATGGAAAAATTCATCCTATGATTCAAGAGGAGGAAGGCATTTTTGAATGTTTTTTAAATAGAATATAGAAAATAGGAATTCTGTAACACTTAAAAATTACCATTCAATTGACAAGATAGGACTTATAGGGTTGTTTCTCACAATATCTACAACTTGGAGATGACAAATCCATCCATTTTGAAATACATGAAGTTGGGGACAATGATTACAAAAAGTGGTGACAATCCCACATGTTAATCAAGCCTCTCAAGGAAAACGAGACATATTGTATATTTTAATCTCGATATGTCCCATTCACCCTTTAACATCATTTACAGTTCTTCCAACACAACAAAATGTCCTTAAAATTCCTAAATACATCTGAAACTACTCTTCGAATTCATATACCTATAGATAATTTGGATGGATTTTGTAAGTAGCACTTTTTTGTTGCTTTTTGTTATATTTAAAGATTCTCAGCGAGACATTGTGGTCATTTGGTTGTGGTCAATATTTTGATTCTAGTCATTTAATGGATGTAATTTTCATAATTTTGGTCTTCATCTGCTTTATTGGGTGGTTTTTTCTTTATTACATATTTTTAGATGTAGGAATAAAGTGTGGGTTATATTATGGCAAGTGAAAAAGGCTAAGGAATAAATTTCAATAAATATTGAGAAATAAGAAGACAAGGTACCAAAGGCAAGAAACATAGTGAATTGGGTAGATAAAAATCATCTTCTTCATCTTTTAATGTTCCTTTGAGAGTTGAAGCAAAGTTTGAAATACCCATGTTTGATGGAAAAGTTAACACCGAAGTATTAAATAGTTAATTGAAATAAATGGGATTTTATTTTGGCCATTATCAAATCTAAGAAATGCAACAGAGGAGTTAAACCTTTCCCTAGTGGTTTCTTGTGTACAGGGTGAGTGGTTCATCCTTCCCCTGTGATACCCCTTGGAAACATGTGAGCAGGACAAGTGGTTCATCCTTCTCTTGCTAAGACATCCTACCCATGCAATCTGGGACTCATGGGAAGTACCTCTCATCTGGCCAATGAGTAGGGAAATGAGGATAGGGACCATAGTACTACTAATGGATGCATCGTGTATCACTGTACTACCTATTCTAGGATGTCTGATATTGATCTGGGATCAACGGGAACTAACTTCAGGTCAGTAAGAGTGGTATGAAACATTCTCTTTTGATTAGGACTGAATTTGGTTCAGTAGAGAATGGTATGATACATTCTCAATCACTTCTTCTTCTTCGTAGTTCAGCAGATCAATGCGGAGAAGTGAATGGATGGCAGAGATGGTATAGATTTCCAAATGGATTAGCGGGTGGATTCCTCCCTAGTTGAGAGGGAGTGTTAAAATTGGCAACTAGGGCCAAACTCCACATGGGTCATCTTATTTATGATAGTTGATATTTTTATTAGCTTCCTCTCTTGGAGAGGCATAGGGTTGATCTAAATATCATATGATTTTGACATGTACAAATGAAGATATGAATTTATTTGTTTATGGGAAAATTTTCAAGGTCGGCCAGCAAACTAATGTAGGCTTAGAAGCCCAACAATCATGTCTATTCATCCTCAACGTTTGCATATAAATAGAAGGTGCCTCTTCCTCATTTTCTCACTTCACTTCACACACATCTCTCTCCTCACATGATTGGGTACAGATTTCTAGGAAGCCTCTCCACACGTGCAAAGAAGAAGATAGTCATTTTATGTTTTTGGTGTTGACCAGCGTTGACCAAATTTCAGGAAGGATTTTGACCGGCATTGACCTGTTTGACTACTTTTTTGTGAGGTAAATTTCTATTTGGGCAGGTTGCATTTCTGGGCACATAAATTGAGGCATTTTGTATTGTTTGACCAGAATTGACTACACAGAATTGACCACAGGTTTGAATTGCGCTTTGACCAATTTTGATTGTGATTTTTGGGACTGTTTTGGGTTGATTCAAAAGACTATTGGAGGCCGGGTTTACTGGATTTGACCGAGATGATTTTGGAGGACAAATCATCCCTGTTGACCAGCATTGACTTTTCTAGTTAGGGCTCTTTTGTTGTTGTTATAAGTTATCAAAATTTGTAAATTGTACTATCTCTATCTGTTGAACGATTGAAGACTAAAAGAAGATTTGATCAAGGGTTTCCCCACATTGGGATTTGTCCCTGGCTGGTGCCACATCTTGTGTCCTCTTGTCTTGGCTTGTCTTTTATTGTTTATGTTTATGTTCTATCAACATTTTACTTACATGTTTATGTGATTTCCAAACTAAAATTGATATTGGCCTCATAAAGAAATTGAATTAAAATTGCTCTAAAGCATAGAACATACCATTGTTGCCTAAAATTAACAATTTTCAATCCTTATATGCAAAAAAATTGTGACTAGATGAAATCTACAAACCCTAGGTTCAAAAAATGCAGCAAAGACCTTAACTCATTTCTTTATGCAGACCCTTTATAAAACAAATATACATGTCGAGTACGGGACGCTGAGCTTTCCCTTAATATCCACACAGTCGAACTTGTATCAATTATCATCATGTACCCCTACAACATCTTTCTAGGTAGCATAACAAAATGTTAACCAAATAACCAATAATTGATATCAACATCAAACTTATCTCACCATGATGACCTTTTAAAAACATCAACATCCTCATGGCACATCTTAATATGATTCTACCTTTATGGATCAGAGTGCCCAAGGATCCAACATGATTACCAAGTTAAAAATTTTCCTTCAATGAAATTTCATAGCAACAATTCTCTAAGTTATTTATATTTCCCTCCTTCTATCATGCTCATCAAAACACGGGATATGCTTTCCTTATTCATTCTTCTCATTTTTCTTCCTTCTACAATATTCCCTGACAAGTACCACCAAGAAATATATACAAGTACAAGAGCATGATTATAATTTTGATGGTTTATATTATAGGAATAATTCCTAGGGTTTTTAGATCCAAACCCCAAGTTCCTTGATATTTCCCTTTGAAACATCAACCCTAGTGTTTGAACCCAAATTTTCATCCTATTACACCCTCACTAGGGTTTTTCCATATACCCTAGACTACCTACAAACCATAAAAACCAAAAGCTAGGTTTAAATAATTAGGTTTAGGGTTTCTTTCTTGACAAGGGTTTTCCTACTTCAAGCATCATCTAGGGTTTATAAGCTCTATATTCCAAATATGAATTCTACAAACCCTATGATCATAGAAAACCCTAAGACATGTAAAAGAAGACCTTTCATCCATCTATGCATAAAACAAATGCACATACCTTAGTCGACCATGATCACTTGAGGTTGTTGCAAATCCCTCTCCTTGATTTCATTGTCCAACCTATTTCCACTTTCATGGCTGCCACGATCTTCTTGTTGAGGCCAAAGCAAAAAATTTAATTCCAATTGTCTTTTTAGTGCCAAGCAAGATTACTCTTTCATGAGACTATTTTCTGCCATTTTACAAAGCCAGGTTATCTTGTAGGTGTTTCTATCGGTCTTATTCACAATCCAAGGTGTATATACTTCCTTCGTCGATATGATTACAACCTTTAATATGGTCTCCACAAGGTGAATAACAAATATTTTTATTTCTACTATCCTTTTTCATCCAAGATCCCAAGAAATTATGTTAATTTCGATCTTTGGTACAATCATTTCAAAATGATTCTTGAATGCTCTCTAAATGAACTTATGGAATGGACCTTAAAATAGGGCTTCTCAATTACCATAAAATGACTTTGTAAATATCTATAGAACTCTTACAAAAGGATGTGGATTTGATCCTTCAAATTGTCACAATTTATTGGATTGAAAAGTTGCTTCTAGACTTGGAAATGGCTTATTTAAGTCTCTATATTTCTAAAGGTTATTGTGGAATTTTATAGTGGTTGGAGCTTCATATCATACCTTTCAAATAGGTCTAATGTTTATTTATATAGTTTGATCTTGATCCCCTACAAGTAGTTTTCATTCTAATTGTTAGGACTAATTCTAGTCCACTAAAGATACCTCAAAATTGTAAATTAGTCATCCTTATAATATTGCACGTAATTGTATAATTTTCCCAGTTGTGAAGTTACTAAATATAACCTATTGCTTATGAATCTTTATTCATTTCTCTTTTTTACATTTTCAAATCAAGTAGGGTTAGGCATGCTGGAAATGACATTGGTTGCATTGCAAGATATACCTTTGGACAAAATTTTGGATGAAAATGGTTGCAAAGTTTGTTTCATAGATTATGGTCAAATTATTCAACCGATGATGTTGGATAAATACTCTTTTTTTATTTCTCAAAATCCCCGTAGTAAACACAATTGAATAGATTAATATTTGAGTACAAGAAAATTCTAAAGTCTTATACTCTTCACCTATTTGGTAAATCATGTTTCATGCAGGGTTATGCTTATCTACTTGTTCATATGTGTCTCTCAAGTATGGGTAGGTCTGCTTCATATGATCGAGCAATAGCTTGGAAGGTTCTAAATGATGAAGATAGTTTCCATTGCATCATTTTCATGTTTATGAATAAGTCCTTTACATGACCATTTTGTTCATATGGAAGAGTATATGAATACTCATTTTTGTGGAAATTAAGTAGGTCGAGTAAATTCTCAAATATTTTATTAAACTTTTTTTTCTAATACTCTTAGAACTCATATACCTATAGAAAATTTGGATCGATTTTGTAAGTAGCACTTTGTTGTTTCATTTTTTATATATTTAAAGATTCTCAGTGAGACATTGTGGTCAATATTTTGATTCTAGTCATTTGATGGCTATAATTTGCATAATTTTGGTCTTCATCTACTTTATTGGGTCGTTTTGATTTTTATTACATATTTTTGGATGTAGGAATAAAGTGTGGGTTATATTAGAGAAAGTGAAAAAGGCTAAGGAAGAAAGTTCAATATTTCTCCATAAATGTGATCTCTGCCACAGGTCCAAAGCTTCCCCTAAATATTTAGAAGGTATGAAGTATACTTCTTTCATAGGTCTAAGCATATACCAAGAGGTTGAATAGGAATACTCAAAGGCCAAGAGGTTGTTTACTAGGTATACTCCAATGGCCAGGTATCTACTCCAATTGAAGGTTGAAGTCTGGTGTATGACTTTAGGACCAAACTCTGCATTTTTGCACAGGGCCAAAATATCTTTTTTACATGTCTTGTCATGGGTTTGTATTTTAGTTCCTACATAGGACCGAAAGTGCATTGTCATGGGTTTTCTTCAAGGGAATAATCTTGTTCACGATGTAGCAATGAATCCAACAATAATTCCACCATAAATCCCCCAATAGGAAAACAAAAATCTGTCAAGAAAACCAGATTCAAACACTGAGATGTCAACTATGAATTATTTTTCTTGTTTATCACCAAGTTCATGAGTTATGAACTTGTCTTTTTTGCTTCATATCTGGAACTATTCTTCTCTTTTTCTCCTCAACTGAGTTGGATGTCCAAGAGGATTATTTAAATGGCCTATTTATAGCAATTCAAACATGTGTGAATCAACATGTTTCTTGGGGCAGAAAACTTATCTTTAGTAGAGGAGCCAACTTTTTCTTATGAACCGACCTATAAATTTCAAGAAAATTTTGATTCTATCATATTTGAGATCCAATAACTATGATGTCAATGATGAATATTTTGAACAGGTTTGGTGTGATGTCAAATATATCATCCACTAATGGCGGGTTGAACATGTTGACTTATGATACTTGAAAGTTTAGAAGGGAAGCACATTCTTACCATTCAAGTTTTAATTCTCATTGAAGTACATACAAAAATCAAAGATAAGACTTTTGATAAATTAAAAATGGAAAAATCCATCCTATGATTCAAGCGGAGGAAGGCATTTTTGAATGTTTTCTAAATAGAATATAGAAAATAGGAATTCTATAACACTTAAAAATTACCATTCAATTGACAAGATAGGACTTATAGGGTTGTTTCTCACAATATCTACAGCGTGGAGATGACAAATCCATCCATTTTGAAATACATGAAGTTGGGGACAATGATTACAAAAAGTGGTGACAATCCCACATGTTAATCAAGCCTCTCAAGGAAAACGAGACATATTGTAGATTTTAATCTCGATGTGTCCCATTCACCCTTTAACATCATTGACAGTTCTTCCAACACAACAAAATGTCCTTAAAATTCCTAAATACATCTAAAACTACTCTTCGAATTCATATACCTATAGACAATTTGGATGGATTTTGTAAGTAGCACTTTTTTGTTGCTTTTTGTTATATTTAAAGATTCTCAGTGAGACATTGTGGTCATTTGATTGTGGTCAATGTTTTGATTCTAGTCATTTAATGGATATAATTTTCATAATTTTGGTCTTCATCTGCTTTATTGGGTGGTTTTTTTTTTTATTACATAGTTTTGGATGTAGGAATAAAGTGTGGGTTATATTATGGCAAGTGAAAAAGGCTAAGGAATAAATCTCAATAAATATTGAGAAATAAGAAGACAAGGTACCAAAGGCCAGAAACATAGTGAATTGGGTAGATAAAAATCATCTTCTTCATCTTTTAATGTTCCTTTGAGAGTTGAAGCAAAGTTTGAAATACCCATGTTTGATGGAAAAGTTAACACCGAAGTATTAAATAGTTAATTGAAATAAATGGGATTTTATTTTGGCCATTATCAAATCTAAGAAATGCAACAGATTTTTGTTGCTTGGTTGAAGATAATTGGACATGCTCTACTGTGGTGGGAGATCTATGTGGGTGCATTGAAGCTAGGTAAGAATCCCATTATTACATAATGGGAGGACTTAAAGACATTATTGATGTTACACCTTTATCCCATATGCTATGAAGAGGAGCCACTCATGAAATTGTAGTAGCTTAGGTAAGAATAGCAATAAGTGGTGCAAGAATACACTTTTGAATTCATGAGGAAATCCATTAGGTTGGGTATCTCTTTGAAATCTCTAAGTACTATCCAAGATACCTAACTATATTCCATCATGTGTCCTTAGAAATAACTTTGTTATTATTGGCTTGTAAAAATTGACACCAGTGATCAACTAATAACCTTCTCGTTTCTAAATCAACGTCTATGTTGATTGTTTTATCATGATCCTTATAATAGAAGTCTCTAGGGATTTTCAATTCAAAAAGGTAAGCTACCAAAACATCCATAAATTATATTTCAATTAGTTTTGATACAATGAAGATGACGCTAGTAGTGAAGGATATGAATGCCCTAGAGGAGTTGTAATGTAAGCTCTACGAAGGGAAGCTTCATTGTAGTCAACTTCTCTTGGCACATAAGTCCTACTTATCTCATCAAGATAAGTCTTCTCTAAAAAGATGTTATCATATTCTCTAATGGTATAGATATTGAAGCCCTGGATCTAACACACAATAATCAATACCAGATACCATCCCATTTCTCACTGCAAATAGATTAGAAGGAGATAGAGAATGCCTCTGATACACACATGCCTAAGGATATGATTCTTGCAAATAATAAGCATCAACAAATGGTACATGATGAGAGTTCCTTGGATCAAAATATATTTTTTTAATGCTAAGGTACCCGTCAAATATTCGACATTAAGTGGGAACCATTGAATATCTGACTTTACATCAGCGGAACAAACAATTGGATATCTAGCATTGTACCGATGGAAAAATGTGTCAGATCCATAACACTCTTGTCACACAAATTTCTTATAAATTTGATTATTCGATGCGTAACCATCAGACCTCTAACTCCATTCCTATGGAACAAACCATCGGATCCTATCAGACTAGACTAATATGGCGTCGAATATCTAACATCAAAGTGTGTAATGTTGAAACTTATTTTTGGAATCTAGGGTGGTGGTTATCCAACATTTATCCTGTCGTATATCTGACAGATCTTGGAATCACAAAATCGACTACAAAGTGTCTGATGATTAAATACATTTTTTGCCATATTTTATGTCAAATATTCGACATCAATCATGTCGAATATATGACATTTAATAAATTGTTGACTATTCGACACAATCCCACTAATGAAAATTATGACTCCAATGTGTCAGATAGCCAACAACAATAAGTCGAGTAGCCAACTAATATACATCACATTTTCACCCAATTTTTACTAGTGCCAGGTGGGCATACCTCTTTCTGATCAAATGTAGAGAACTGACATGTAAAAAATCAATTCTAAAGAGCCAAGTAAAGAAGCCTAGTTGAAGAGTAGAAATTCAAGGTATACAATTCAAGTGGTTGTGATCAAGCTTGAAGTCACAAACCTTAGGGTTGCATGGTTAGATGACAACTCACTAACGAAATTTTTGAGGTGAACTGTAATTTGTTGTGGATATTCCACTAGACAGTTTGTCACAACATATATGATAATATTATATTAAAAATCTTAAATTCTACACTATTACATTTTTATTATATTTGTAGATTTGTAGATTTTACTATGAGTAGTGCATGTATGCAAATTAAAATTATATAAAAAATATAGAATGGAAAAATAAAATCTCACACACCCATATGACACAATATTTTCTCTAGGAAACCCTTTCAGGAGAAAACCCAGCTGGAAGGTGAGGTCGCTCCGCTCACTTTCTTTGTCCATGAGTACAAAGAAGTATAGTATATGGCCTGTGGGCTGCTATAGTGCAAAAATCATCTCTATGTGCTCTACCCCTATCCCTCTTGGATATGTTTTCTTAGTTATGGAACAAATTCACTCAAAAGAATGGAATGTCTCTTCCTCCCAGTGTTATCGGGAAAACTAGTGTCCATTCAGAGCTGCTAGTCCCACTAAGATGGGTAGTTATCTTAAAAACAAACTAACTAAAGTCACTTGTGTTTTCCTTTATGAAAGATAGATGAGAGAGAAGTATAGAGTACCAACCTCAATCTTTCGCTTGGCTCCTTGCTTGTTTCCTCTCCCCTTTGACAGATCTTTGCCACTCCTTCCTCACTTGTCCCACTTCAAAGAACACATGTAGAGTCAAAGCAGCATAATACCATCAAAGCATAGAGATATATAACCATAAACAATATAGGAATAGATATATATTAACCATACAAATGCATATATCAATACAATCATAGATATACAAGAATATGGAGGAAAACTCAAATAGCTTTATTGATAGAAGTAGTAGAAGAGAGGATTACAACCGATTGATCTGACCCAGAGCCATCCTCCCAACATGAAAACCCTCTTCACCTCATGAAAATCTAGATCACCCAACACTATGATGTTCCACAGAGAAACCAACAACACTTCCTTACAAGATACAAAATTCCATCCTCTGGATCTCTAGGATGAGGGATCCATATATAGATGTTTGCAGGTGGGTGAGGTTGCTTCTGGGATTTTGATTAGTGTCATCTCTTTAGGTTTCCACCTAGCCAACTGCCTCTACCATTTGTCTTCTCTCGCTCATTGCACCCTACAAAAGGGCTTTTCAGTATGCATCATACTTTTTTCATGTGGGAGGTGAGATGCATCGCACCCTTAGCACTGAGCAGTGTGTATGGTCTTGTTTTGACCAGTTCTGAGTAGTTTCTCAGGGAGAACTTCTGGGAGATGATGTAATCAGCTGACCTCAATCCTTTAGGGTATGAAACAACACTTTTAGGGGCTTAGAAGCCCTTGGTTTATGGACATATGAGATTGGGGTTGTAGTGCCCAAATATGTCTATAAAAGTTGCCCCCTAAAGCATGAGGTCATAAATCTTCTGATGTCGGGTGAAATGCTTTATCATGAGGATCTAAGGTTTTTTGAACTAAAAGGTGACCTGTAATAAGATACAATACAATCCATTATCTTCATAATATTTTCATGATCTAGTTGAGGCGGGCATTCCCATGCTCAGCTTTATAAATTCATTTTCATGTACATATGATAGACAACCATCTGTGTGACTGACTAATGATTTTGGTAGAGCCATCATCCTTTGGCTTGGATGATTATCTATGCAGCTATGATGTACATTTGATGTCTTTATTTTCCTGAATATATCGTAGCTCGGATGGATGAAACTAGATCCAGGGTCTTCAAACTCGTTCAATCTTCGCCCGAAGTACAAGTTGATCCATGTGAAAAGATGTTCTGACGTCGAACATGGAAAGACATCGCTTGATTACCAGCCAATGATGTAAGCTATTAACAGGTGTGAGAGGAATCACTGATAATGATAATGACCCTCAAGGTACTGTAGTACAATTCACGTGGTGTGAATATGGGACTTGATGTCGAACACCACGCAAAATTTTTCGGTCGAAGGTCATTGATGTAAACCTGTCGCCGGAAGTGAGAAAATTGCCATTGAGGCATGCAAGCTTCAAAGTACTAAAAGGGTTGTTCCTAAGTCAACTTCTTGGATAATGAGCTGATGTCGACAAGAAGTGACCCATTGTAGGAGGGCCTTAATGAGTCCCACATCTACGACACGAAATGAAGCAAATGATTTTGTGGAGGTGAAAACGATCTGATGATACAAGGTTTAGGGTGGTGGTCATGAAAGAATGAAGCGTGAAGGTATTGCAGTGGATGAGA
>APFE030376508.1:2612-13594 GCA_000404065.3 Pinus taeda | reverse complement strand
GAAGGATATCTTCGTTGCTTTGTTTCTGATAAACAGACACAATGGGTCAAATGGTTGCCTCTAGCTGAATGGTGGTATAACACTTCCTTCCATACAGCAACAAAAATGACGCCATTTATGGCACTTTATGGGTATGAACCACCATCTATCACATCATATTTAAGAGAAAATTCTAAGTTTCAGGCATTGGAACATCACATCGAACATCAACAACAAGTCCTCCAACTCTTAAAGGATAACCTTGTGTTGGCACAGAATAGAATGAAACAAGAGGCAGATCAACATCGCAGTGAAAGAAGTTTTGATGTAGGTGATTGGGTATTCCTACAGCTACAACCATATAAGCAAATGTCCCTCAAGCAAGCTAAGAAGGATAGTGAATTATCACCAAAGTATTATGGTCCATACAAGGTGTTGCAAAATATTGGTACTATGGAATACAAATTGGAGCTTCTTGCAGCTTCTCGATTGCACCCATTTTTCCATGTTTCTTGTTTAAAGAATGCTATAGGCGACAAGCTCCCAGTTCAAACAATATTGCCAGAACTTGACGAGGAAGGAAAAATTATATTGGAGCCGGAAGCAGTCATAGAAACAAGAACTTGACAGCTACGAAATCAATCAATTTCGGAGTATCTTATCAAGTGGAAGAACTTATTTGCTGAAGATTCCACATGGGAGGATGAGAAATTTATACATAAGTATTTAGAACTACTCAAGCGTTGAGGACAACACTTTTTTGAAGGAGAGGGGCATGTTGGGTCCCTATAATAATAGTGATTACCCCATTAATATTGTAGTTGTACCCCTTATTAATATTTTTGTGCCCCTATTGTCCCCATATTGTTATTACTATGCCCCATAGAATCCCTCTATTGTTATTTTTGTGGCTTTATATTATTATTGTTAGGTCGATTGGGTCATATTGTGACTCCTTAGACTCCAATATATAGAAAGGAGGTTTTGTCATTTGAATCATCCAAGAATTGTTCATTTATGTAATGTAAAGGAGGTTTCCCCCTCGAAGAGGCTGAATTTTAAGGCGTTCATCCATCTTTTCTATCTTTTCTTGAGCTGGTTATATAATAGATAACCTCCCCACCAGGGTTCCAATCAGATGACATGATTATGTTGAAAAATTCCTAAAAAAGGGTTTTATGTACGACTAAGCCGGGTTTCCTTGGTATTGAAAAAAAAACTCCAAACAAATCCATTTCCATGGGTTCATGAGCTAACTAAATGATATTATTACAACTATTTCAGAAAGGAGATGATAGGATGCTGAGCTTTGACTACATAAATCATTTGGATTTTCTATAATTACCGAATGAGAGCTTGAGAGAACCCTGCGTTCAACTTCATAAGAAAACACCTTACCTTTTCCCATCACTCGACACCAAAATTCTCCCTTTAATGTTGCTCGTGGAAAAGAATTTCGTCATCCACGCATCCCTGTGGCTAGACTCATCGACGTCTACCCTTGTTTTGGGCACAAAAGTGCATGAAATTTAATTTTACCATCTCTACTTCCGAAATTATGTTTAACGCTGTTGGGGTCATTGATTTATAGGTTAATGATAGGTCACAACATCTAGGTAGGTAGATTGTTCTTTCTTTCCACATTGGGTTGGTTTTTTCTTAGCTACAAAAAAAAGGGCTAATGATCTAAAAATGTCTAAGATTGATTGGTCTTAGAGACACATGGAAGGTTGGATTGTAATAAATTTACCATCTTCATTTCAATTTTATAACATGAAAGGATTCAAGGATTTCTGTTCGATAGTTAGTGAAAAGAAGAGATATAGGGGCAAAGATGGGAGCATATATTTGATCAAGATAACTACCTACTAGAGGATGGCACTAGAAACTGTAGCTATCAAGACATTATTTCAACTTACAAAGCAAGTCTTTCCAATACGAATGTATAAGAGAGGGTTTGAGGAAGGGTGATGCCATGGTATTTAGATGGGAAGGATGCCCCTTTGGAAGCTTATAATTGTGTATATATTATCTTGGATAGCTAGTCTAATGTAAAAAAAATGATTTAAGATTCAACATTGTTAATTTGATTACCCAAAGTTAGCAATAATATTTCCATGAATCAATTTAGGGCTCTGCTTTCCTTAAAGGTGGAGCTTAGAAGGATGTCTTCATCAATCAATTGAATATGCAAGAGGGATTCTCCATTGTTGAAGAATTTGAGGGCTTTGATCAGATTACCAATTATGGATAATTTTAGAGAGAATCCTAGTGTTTTGTCATGAGGAGAAAGAGTAAATAGTATAGGGGGTTATGTTTCCTTACACCTTTATAGGAGACGAAAGGGGTCAAAGGAACCCCAATATCAGAGACTGAGAGGACAAAAGATACTAGGTTTAGTACCTTTCAGGTACAAATACAAGGGATGACAAAGGTTGTCAAAATAATTTCTAAGAAATTCTAATTTAGTCCATCAAAGGCTTTTGACATGCCAAGTTTAATAAACAAGCCTAGCTTCTTGCTACTATTAAGGGCGTGGAATGCTTCATCATATACTATGACATTATCTATTATTTTTACATTTGATATATCCTCCATTCTTTAGTAAAATGTGTGATTGGTTGAGGTAATAATAATTTTGTAGATGACATTACAAAGTGAGATGAGGAAGAATTTGTATGTTAAGTCTGGTTCACCTTTCTTTGGGATGAGGGAGGGTAGGTGCCATTAGATTCCTTGATAACTCCTCTTGTTCATCTATAATCTTCTACCACCCCATAGACTCCCTTTTCAATAACTAATTTGTAAACTTGTATGGATATTCCACTCGAAAGTTCATTGAAAAAGATATCAATTATATTTAAACAATATAATGATCCAATCCGGATCACACCTCTCCATTTTGGGAGTCTTTTGGTCCCCAACAACTCCTACTAAGTGAGGTGAGGAAATTTTTCCTCCACCTTTTATCAGGTGTACCATTTAGCTTTACTTAGAATTTGTCCTTCAACACAATCTACCAAAGGGCATGTTGTCCTTGTCTCATAGTTTTGGGCTTCTTTTGAAAAATTGTATCCTCTGTCAACTTTTCCTGAGCATTTGGTGCCAAATCCTTTATAGAAGGTAGGACCTATTCCTCTTCCTGATCTAACATGGAAAGCTCATAGATTTTCAGATTCTCTACATTCACAACTGAGTAAATATGCATGTATGGGGTAGACTGAGTCTATATGTGTTATCTCCCACCTTTTCCACTATCTCAAATTGACCATACCCTAGAGCCTTGATTTTCTTATTGGGACCTTGTAGTCTCTCCTTTTTCAACTATAACCACAGCTCCCACCTTAAACAACTTCTTTATTTTGTACTAATCATGCTGGGTCCTATATTTTTCTTGTGACGTTTGCAATGTCTCTTGTAACTATATATGGATCTTCTTGATCTTCTCAACAAGTTTTTAAGCCCTCAAGACATCCCTTGTAAGATCCTCCCTTACTCCTCCTTGCCACCTATATGAAATATCTAAAGGTCAAGGTGCAAATATCCAAAACAAGTTTCAAATGGGGACTTACCAATAGAAGTGTGGTATGTCCTGTTATAAGAGTGTTGCATATAAACCATGCCAAGGTCTTCAGATGATTCTAATTATAGCCCCTTAAAAGTTGCACCAAATTCGGCTTGACGACTTCTCTCGTCCCATTTGTATGTGGATGAAATGTTGTAGATCTCTTCAACTTTGTGTCCATCTTGTCATACAATGTAGTCCAAAATGCACTGAGAAATATTGTGTCCTTGTTTGGATTGATGCTTCGTGGTATCCCAAAGTGCACCCAGACCTGTCCAAAGACACAATTTTGATGCTTCTTGCCCATTTATGGTCTTTTATAGGGCATCCAAACACAAATCTTGCTGAACTTATCAATGACCATGAATTGGTAGTCATGTCCCTTCCTGGTTGTTGGTAAACCTCCCACAAAGTCCATTAAAATGATTTCCCATGGATGAGTGGGTATATGTAAGGGATTATAGATACCCTATTTTCTATTATTAGGCTTACTCGTAAAACGAAGCATGCATCCTGTTATGAACCTAGTTACCTATCCTTGCATCTTGGGTCAATACACATACCTCTACAAGTTGCCCATTGTCTTCTCTACACTAAAGTGCATTGGAACCTTGGAGGTGTGAGCCTCTCTAATTAGCTACAACCGCTCACCTTTAAGAGCACATAACTTGTCCAAGCTTTACAGTAACCTGTCTTGGAGGTGGTAGTCAATTGTGTTGTCACCATCGTACACATGAGTTTGACTCTACAACTACAAAAAAACCTCCTTGAAGTCCTCATCCCCTAAATATGGTTCTCTATATGCATCATGGGTGAATGGCTCCATATTCATAAGAGTTCCCAAAGTTATGATCTTTTATGTGGGTGGAGATGAAATCATGTCAGCCAACTTATTTATGTTTCGCTTCATATACTTGATCACTAAATGAAATTGTTGTAGAAACCTCATCCACTTGTAATGCATGGTATGTTGTAGCTTACTGTAGGCCTACAAGTATTGTAATAGCTAGTGAATTGTGGATTAATGTCTCATTTCCCATTAGATAATACTTGCACTAGGGCATACAACTCCTTATCATGGGTAAGGTGGTTAATAACTATCCCATGAAATACTTCAGAAAGGTAGCATACAAAGCTTTCTCCCTCAATCAAGACTACTCCCATAACATACTCACATTTGTCTCCACTTAGAAGGGCTCCTGCAAGTTGAATAATGCTAGAACTAGTGCTTGACTGATATTATTATTTAGTTCCTCAAAGGCCTTTTGTTGACCCTTTCCCCAACGAGAACTCTTGCGTGGAGTTGTGTTGTTACAATTGAAAATGTGGCTATGAATTTCCTCAGGTACTGTGCCACTCCAATGAAACTCCTAACCTAAAAAACATTAGTAGGCATTGCCCATTTCATGGTGGCCTCCATCTTGGTAGGATCTATTTTCATCGCTCCTCCACCTATCACATATCTCAGATACACCAAAGAATGCAAAGTCACACTTCTTGACATTTCACAATAGTGGGTGCTCCTTTTATTTCTCCATCACCTATGTCAAATGTGAGATGTGTTTCTCCCATGTAGCACTATATACCATTATATCATCTAAATAGGAAATAACAAATGAATCTATAAAAGGGTGCAATATATCATTCATTAACCTCATAATGTAGTTGGTGCATTACATATTCTGAATAGTATGACTAACCGATCATACAAACCTTGTCTGGTTTTGAAGGTGGTCTTCCAAGTATCTTCTCCTCTTACTCAATCCTAGTGATATTTAGAACTTAAGTCCATCTTGGTAAGTATTTCTCTTTTTGTAATTGATCCAACAGATCATCTATCTTGGGTAGGGGGTACCTGTTCTTAAGTGTAATTTTATTAAATACCCTATAATCAATACACATCTGCTAAGCCCTAACCTTCTTTGGTACAATGAGGAGGGGCTAACCACATGGTGATGTACTAAGTGGAAAGGTACACTGTTCTAATAACTACTACAATTGTTTCTTTACATCACTTTCTTAAATACCATACTTCCTGTACAACCCAATGTTTGGCAATGGGGAGTCTGACAATAGTTGGATCTCATGTTCTACTCCCCTCTTGGGTGGTAACCCTTTAGGTTCCCAGAAGACATCCATGTATGCTTATAGAAAATCTTCGAATTATTTCTTTTGTTTCTTAGTATACCCCTATAGGGATGCATTGCCTCTTATTGACTCTTCTACAAATTGATTTTCCCTTAAAAATAGTAAAGCATACTTATTGCTAGAACTGATCAATTTATTGGCTTAGTTGGCACTTACTAGTGAAATTTTTTATTTTCCTTTGTGTTCGTTGATTCTGAATGATTTTCCATCCTTGATGAGTTAGTATTGGTTGGCTCTTCGCATGAAAATTGCATATTACATATACATGTAGGGATTTCCGAACACAACTCCATATACATCAAAGGGAACTACATCTAATTATACTTCATTAATAAAATCAACACGGATAGAAAATGTAATTTTGCACTATTTTTGTACCTTTAAATATGCCTCATTATTTACCATCCCAATAGATATGGGCTTGGATGATTACGAACTTCTAATCACAATTTCTTGACTAGTTATGCAACAATGACATTCGCCTGCGATCCTAAGTCAAACATAACATCAATCTTTCTCTTCTTAACCTGTATCTTTATGTGGAAGAGTTTGATCATTTATTTCTCTTCTTGGTGTTGAAGGCTATTGAAATTCACCTCCTTTTGCACTAATGTATGGATGATCATCTCATCCACATTCGAGCTACTTTCAAGTTGGTTGCTCGAATCAATGGCCTTGCGATTCTTCTTCTTACTGTATCTCTCTCTCTCTCTCTCTCTCCTATATATATATATATATATATATAATATATATATTATTTTATTTAGGTTAAGTTCTAGATGCAACTTCCAACACTTCACCTCTGTATGATTGTCAAAATTACAATAATTGTAGTGTTTATTGGGGTCTTCGCACTTATGTGTTGTGGCTGTCATCTTTTTATCATTCCCCCCTTTCACTTCTTCTTCTCCTCCTTAGAAGCATCTTGGTGCTCCTTTTGCTTCGATCCAGTGGATTTCCCTTTCTTAAATCCTATGTTCTCCAAGTATTGTGCCTATACACAAGACTCAACCATCGATTTGGGCTTGAAAAACATCACTTGCTTCTGCAAATGGCTATGTAGATCCCCATAGATACTTGAGGAGTACATCTAGTTCTTTGGGGAGATACCTAAAATTATGGCCATATTTCTAAGCTCAGTGGTGTACCCTTCTATACTTTGCCCCTACTTCTGTATGAAGTAGTGTCACTAGATCCATTGGTCCTCTACATACCCAGTCGGGTAAAATTGCATTGGCTTGATGGGGTCTGACCCAGGTTTGGAGCTAATTAGCCAAACAAATTCCTACACTACTGGCCCTTTTGGCATCAGCCCGCGGAGCGGGACTGAAGTCTCATCCGAAGCAGTATGGGGGGATGTTGGAACCAAGTTTCTGCACCCTTGAGATGTCTAAGGTTTCGATTTAGTCCAACGGTTCCTACCTTCACGCACTGTTCTGACCTGCAATACCTTCACGATCTGTTATAATCACCTTTGCGCAGCGCTAACCAGCGGTTCAGATGCTTTAGCGCTGCTATGGTATCGACCTGTGCTATTTTCCCCAAACTAGACCGTTTATTTTACTTATCTTCTTAAATATGTTAGTTAACTTCGCGTAAATAGATATTCTATCTCACATTCACTTAATCAACACAGTCATGTATATTCACACAACATATAAGCAGTAGAAGTGCAATTTATACCCAATATATTCAATGCAGTAAACAAGAAATAAATACACAGAATTGATATGAAACCTCTCTTTATTAATGCTCCAACAGTTATAGACACGACTCGCCCTTCTCACTCAGCTGTAGGGGTACGTGCACTCAGCTGCAGACTACTAGGCCTCTGCACACTCAGCTGCAGAGCCTTCTCCTACTCTATGATCCAAAACTAGACTTTACACTTTAGATATGACTCAACTCCTCATCCTTATCGTGATGTCTTAACTACTTAGAGCCTCGCTCTATTTATACAATCCCATGGTCCACAAACCATGGGTATATCTCTATAGTTGACATTACAATAATAAAATTGAGGGCAGAAAACCCTATGACTCATTTACAAGCTCTGTTCCCACAAAATGTGGAGTCTTTACATCGAAGTTACAACTTTTGACCAAAATCTGGGCTTATCCCGCATGCAACAAATTGTGACTTAATGAGGGTTTTAAAATTCCCCCACTTCGTCGCTAGAGGATCTCCCTCCAACCTCAAGGTCTTCGTGTGGCTTTCCCACCTGGTTAGGGAATGGCCCTCTAATTTTAGTCGTGCAAATGAAATATTTTGTTCCTCCTCTATATGATGAACACTAAAATAAACTTCTAATTGTTGGAATCAATGATTTAGATTTAGAGCATCGATCTCACCTTGGTATGGGTTGATATCAACCTTTTCTTTCATTTTGAACAAGGAATGTGAATAGTTCACGACAGTGAAACTGGGTTGATCTCTTTTGGGTCCTTTCTTCAGCTTGTTATTTTTTTCTTCCCAATCTCTTGAACTACCCTTTGATCTGTCCTCTATGTTAAATCCCCCATCTTTTATGAATAACTTGATCTCATTTTACAAAGCAAACATGATGATATTTACATTACAAATTATATTTTCAACATGTGCTTCCAACTGCGAAAACCTCTCCTCTATAGGATCACAAGGGTTATTAATAGATTTGTTGGTTTTGACTAGGGTTTTATAACCTTTTTCTTAGCCGATCTATATTTCCCACAAATATCCACAAGATAGCCAAAGAAACCTGACTCTCATACCAATAGGATTTGTAAAGCATTGTGGACATTCCACTAGAGAGGTCATCACAACAACTCTGATAAATTATACTTAAAAATATGAAATCTAAACAATGAGGATTTATTTCTCTTCATATTTTTGGATCTATAAATTATTTTGTATTGTGTTTGCATGTAAATTATAATTATGTAGGAAATAGAGAAAAACAAAATAAAAAATCACAAACCATAATTGCCACAAAGATATATCTCGGGAAACCTGTTTAGGAGAAAACCTAGCTAGAAGGTGAGATCACTCTACTCTCTTTCTTCTGAATAGAAAATGGATGTGAGTACAAACAAGTATGGCCCATGGCCCATCGGCTACAATAAAAAAATCCTCTTTTTATTCTCTCTCCCTATCCCTCTTGACTACTTTTCTCTTCTATGGAACAAGATACACTCGAAAAGAATGGAACCTCTTTTCCTCCTAGTGGTTTAGCCTACTAGTGGTTAGGTATAACTCTGTCAAATATTAATTAGAGTTACAATATGGAATCTTCTAGAGTTTTATTCACCATAATCACATGGATAGCCCCTTTTCAATGAGCTATGGGGGCTAACATGGCCTCCTGTCAAATTATAGTGGTAAAAATAGGAAGGTCAACTTTTGAGTGGCATATATTTTGCATACAGAGTTTGATTTCTGCACAGCTGGAAAGGTATTTGTGTGTAGAATAGGAGAAAAAGGTGTTATACCAAAGTGATAAAGTTTTAACCCCAAAAAATTTCATTTGATGCCTCAAAATGCTCTCAAAATGTTCCAGGCCCCAATTTACAAAATTAGGTCCCACCGATAAAAATAGTCTCGTGAGATGATTCCTCCACTTCTTCCACTTTGAAAGCATCGAGATGGGTGAAAAACAATATAATGATCCAATTTAGATCAATGAACTCCTATTAAAATGAAATACGTTTGTTGTGAACCCATATAGTCCATGGTCCATGCCCAAGGCCATGTCATTTACAACCTTTTTGACCTCCTCATAAGTTATTCATTGCATTAGGATGGTGTTTTCTCATTGATGACTAGCTTAGATATCTTCTTAATGATGTCTTCCATTATTAAAATCTTCCCCTCTCCAATTTTAAGAGAAGGTTGCCAAAGTAGTCAATGAGATCCTAAGTATTTCATCATGGAATTGCAATTTTATTCCATGGAAATTATTTAGTTAGTTATTTTATTGTAATTTCTCATTTCTATGGAAATTTGGTGAAAGAATATCATATTCTTGTCACTCTCTTTGAATCTAGATTTTTTCTTCCATAGACATTATTCTTGCTATTTGCAGGTTATGATTCCTTCCTTGGGCTATTCTTTTGTTTCTTGAAGTTCTAAGTCATTCCCATGTCCATTATTGTTTTTTGCATTACAACAATTTTTTTGCTCCAATTACCATATGTCTTGGAAGGCGTTTCAATTCTTCTCTTTCCTCCATTGTTTGAATATGTATTTCATGTGCTTAGGTTTTGTTGGAATTTGTACATTTTCGTTTCTTTGTATGTTGTTTTCCTCCTACCATTCCCCCATTTTTTCCTTGATGTTTGGATGAGAGAGCTAGAATTGCTCAATTTTGAATGGTGTGGTTTGTGAGTTTCTATAATTATCCCATTTTAAGGATATGAGTTGGTCAATGTTCTAAACCTATGATGGGTAGCACCTCCATTGTATTCTCTTTTTCATAACTCCTTTAAGAGAAAGTTTCTATTTAGCTTTACTATTATTCTTTGTGTTGGGTTGTGTTATATTCTTTCCACGACTGCCCTACATAGTTAACCAAGGGGTTAGAAGGGGGGTGGAGCGCCCCGTTCATTGTGCCGATTATGCAGTGAGGGGGTCATAGGGGGGTTTGAGGGGGGCAGGTAGCCCCCCTCTATGGGGTCCAGGGTAGCGCTTCGGGAATTTTTTTTGGACCATATATTAGGTTGGGTGAACCTACCTATAGTTTTGTGCATGGTTTTTCACACGTGGTTTTGGACGCGATGGTTTTTGGTCCATGGTTTTGGACGTGATGGTTTTCAGTCCATGGTATTGAATGCTTCGGCATGTATAAATATATATTGTAACATTGAAAGGCATATAATGAAAAATCAAGCTAGTAGTCTCAGTTTTAGGATTTAGGGGAAAATCTCTGTGTATATGTGTTTTATGTGTTATGCTCCCGCATTGTTTATTTTCTGTGTTTTAAAATTTGTATGCAGGTAATTTATGTACGGGGTTAAATCCTACATTTGGTATCAGAGCTATTTTGGCTTCAAGGAGATGCCTTTGTTGCTGAGGCGTTTCGCTCAGGCTTGGGGGAGACCCTATTTAGTGGGAGATATGCGGGATTGATTCTGGTGGTGAAAGAAGATGGCGAGCAGTGGAAAGATAGATATCAAGAAATTTAATGGTCATAGTTTTGAGTTATGGAAACTCAAGATGGACGATCTGTTAGTGAATAAAGATCAGTGGATCGCGGTAGATCTAGGTACTAAACCAACGGGAGTGTCTGATGAAGAATGGAAGAAGTTGGATCGGA